>WWET01003996.1:0-20905 GCA_011038615.1 Limnodynastes dumerilii | reverse complement strand
CCCCTCACCTCAAGGCTGGAGAAAGAAACCTGTGGCTGAGGTCTCCAGCCACTCTCAGTGACAGCCAACCTTAAACACAATACTTACTTGAAAGAACCATGCTTTAAAAGTACTTTTATGTAATATTAACCTGTAGAGCATCACAACCCCTGTGATAATTGGATATAAATACCCCTCAAGGCTGGAGAAAGAAACCTGTGGCTGAGGTCTCCAGCCACTCTCAGTGACAGCCAACCTTAAACACAATACTTACTTGAAAGAACCATGCTTTAAAAGTACTTTTCTTCAATGTAATATTGTATCTGGGCATTTCAGACATTGAAGTGTTAACACTAGTATCCATGTATCTTTACCGTAAAACTTAAAGAGCATAACAAACTGTGTTTATATTGATTCTCTGCTGTTTCATATTGGACTTAGTGCTAGGAACGTGTTTAGAAGTTTTAGAAGTTTTTAGAAGTTTTACAGTGAAATATCCTGCTTGGAATCCTAGCCTTTAGTATCTGGTACAAGCATTGAGAAATCATTATTTGGAGCATCCATTTAAAAAGAACCAAGGATCCCATAGGGCCACAGGACCTTAAACATCAGGCAGGTGTCCTGGTCAGACAGGCAGCAAGCAAGGGGTTAAGGTATTAGGATGGGTAGGCTTTTAGATAGGATGTGGTGGGAAGTTATATATAGGGCTAGTGGAAGGGGAGTGGGGCACTCGGCGCAGAGAATTCACCCTCCCTCCCTCCCTTAAAGTTTAAGTTGTTGATTATGTTTTAACTTTTTCTTTTCAGACGGAGCATGGTGGGGCAGTTGCGGTGGAGGTCTCAGCAAATAAGGTCTGGCGCTGGGGGTTATTTTGCTTGGGGGGAGTTGGGGGAGCTCTGATCCGATAGCAACACAACCATTGGATGGTGGTATCAGACCCAAGCGGTCGAGCCCCTGTTGGAACGGTCGAGTGTCTTGCTGGAGGATCAGACAGGGGGGAGGGGGTACCGAGGTCAAGGTGGATGACCTCTGCAGGAATTGGGTTTTGCTGGACCCCCACCGCTTTTGGGCCACCTAACTGCCTTAAAAAAAGTGACTCGCTTTGAGTCTTTCAATTAGGTCAATCATTTGATTCAATTCGGTTCAATTAATAAATGCCATGTTCCCTTGATTTAAATCCAGCTATTGGTGTCTGACTCTTTATTTCATTTAGGTTAGGGTGATTGGGCACTATGCCGTTTGCTGTTTAACAACACCATTGTCTGTCTTTTAGTATAGATCTTTGTCAATTTATGTTCCTGGCTTATTATTATTTTTACAGTTAAAGAAATGTGAATAGTATGTACTAATGTTTGTTATGATGTATATGTGTATGGTTTTGGAATGTGGGACTTTTCCTTACTACTATTTATCAGGCATAGAAAGGGTTAAAGGGATTTAATGTGGGGAAGCTGAAGGAATTAAGGACTTATGGGGACAGAGGTCAGGGAAAGGCACTTGGTGATACAAGGCTGGTAAAACATGAAGATTGGTGATCAGGTTTTGGACCCTTGGTACCCGAGAGGGTGTGTTGTCCTTGGTCCCTAGGAGTGGTTAACAGGGCACAAGTTAATTCCTTCAGGACTCCCACAAAACTTAATTTGGCTCAAATCATGTCTATAAAAGCATTGGTTAACTTTATCAATATTGGTGAATGCAGCTGCATAGATAATTTTTTTTTGTAATTAATTTCGCTTATATTATTCAAATCAAAGGACTAAATTTGTTTTAGTAAATGGAATAAAGTTTTCTGTTCTTTATTCTATTAAGAGTCCATGAGATCAAGAGATTTATTAGCTTACAAGTCTTATTCCCCCAGGAATCCAAAATGCTTTCAAGAAAACAGAACACCTCTGAGATCACGATGACTGCCAGTTTCCACAACGTCTAGTTATGTCAACAAAAGGCTTGTCCATAAGTTATTACATTTGGGACTTGATCCAAGGCTGCACTCACATCTCCTGTTATTGCAAACAACATTTAAAGCAACAGGCAGCAGAAATTCAAAAAACATTCATAAATGTTACATGGATTTATACCGCACTATTATATGAACAAGATGGCATTTTATAATGCATTTTATTTACCTTTCCTTGTGATGTTTCTGCTTTCATACATATATATACCTACAGAGTTAATAAGTTATATTGGGCCGTATTCACATCTAAGAAGCTTCTGCTTCTTAGGTGTGTATGTTTATGAAATGACCTATTACACATGCGTAGTAATACATGTGGGGTATATTAGCATAGCTGCCAACATTTTGGAGCCCGAAAACGGGACAAATAAGCTCCGCCCTGTCCAAGCTCTGGTCCTGACCCGCCCCCAATGTCATGCTGCACAGGGGAAAAATAGCCTGTGAGTGTGTTTATTATAGGGAATTAGAGCTGTTGTAAAGAGCTACATAATATGATGCAATGTTAAAAAAAAAACCAAAACATGAAAAACAGGAGACCCAGAGGAGTGAGAATGGCGCTGCACCAGCGAAACACACATACACACTGTGAGACACAAGCAGCAGGGGCAGAAGGAACAGATAGAGAGTCAAGGAAAAACGGGTACTGGTAATGACAAGAGATCCAAAGGTACAAGACAAATACACAGAGAAAGGAACTGGCAAAACGCTGGAGACTATCGCTATAACTGGCAGCGTGGTCTGCCTGCTGGCTATTTACAAACTCTAGCCACCAGTCATCTTTCACAGTCAAACAACCCCCAGGTTGATTGGATCATATGCAGGAAACAGCTGAGAGTGGCAGAGAGACAAGAGCTAATGTAAACTATCGTTTCGGTCAGTGCGACAGCATGTAACAGTTATAATAAAAATGTTGATTCTCTACTAGCTAGTGCCTCCTGAATGTAAATGTTAGAAATACTAGCAAACTGGAAAAAAAATAGTTTTCTTACTCTAGTAGCAGAGGTCTGGATCCTATATGTTGTAAGGTGTGTGCTGTGCCTTTCTATTGCATGGATAAGTGTCCTTGGAACTAAACCAGTGATTCCCAAACTGTGCGCCGCGGCTCCCAGGGGTGCCACGCCGCTCTCACCGGGGTGCCTCGGAATGTTTCTATTTCCTATTGTATTCTATTATATTTTTGTTTTAGGGGTGCCTTGAAAAAAAATATGGAAACCCTAAGTGTGCCTCGAACTGAGAAAGTTTGGGAACCACTGAACTAAACAAAGAGTAAAGAAAAATTTGTATGGGTTTTTAAAAAGTGAGTTACAACTTACATGGATGACATAAGTTATATAAAAATAACCAGAAAAAAAATGGTATGAAGAGGTATAGATGACATAGGTGAGATTTATTCTTATTAATTAATAGAGTACAATATTGTATTTTATCTTAGACAGAGCAGAATACATAATAGAGGCAATTTGAATGTCACAGCTTGTCTAAAAGACAAGATTAGTTTTTTAACTTATCAGTAACTAGCTTTATTTTTAGAAGCTAATTTACATTGAAACAAAGCAATTTAGTGAAGTATGTTCTTGATAAGTTTATTTTGTGTGAGTCATATGCCAGCTGGCATAAGTTTCTATTTTCTGGCAGTGCTGTTCTTGGACTCTGGCTGGTAATTTTTTTTATTTATTCTTGAGTCCTACGAGACACATCTTCCTTATACCTGTGATTTAAACTGCTGTACAATACAAAACTAGTTGATTCCAAAAAATCCTTTCATTAATAGAAAACAAAAATCTAAATTATTGAGGAATGTCTAAACCTGAAGTGACTGACATAAGGGATGTGGTTCCAGTGACTGACCCGCCGCACGGGGCAAAAATTACCCCTAGTCTGTGAGTGTGCGTATGTTAGGAAATTAGAGCTGTTGTAAAGAGATGCTTAATATGATGGCACTGTTGAAAAAAAAATATATATGTAAAATGACAATACTGATAACACGGTCGTACTCTCTGACTGCCAAGACATGTAAGAAGTCCATTAACGTTCTCTGTGAAAGCAGGACGTTTATCATGTAGATTTGAAAATAATAAAAAAAAATCTACAATAAGGTTGGTTATTGAGTGTAACAAGTCCTGTTTTTGACATTTTTTGGGGTAATTTATCATTTACTTCTTTCACACATTAAAATAGTAGTTTTATTTTGAAGGTACACATCTAATAGCAATAGTAGAGCAGATTACACAATGGACCAGAGCTTGTGTCAGTGCATAAGCACTGTTGAATTTGTTGTGACCCATTCACCATTCCCACCTGCTTTTTCCTATTGCAGCACAGGCCAGGACCATCTTCCTCCATGTCAGTCTGCCACATATGGCCGTGAAGCCACGCCCCTTTCGCGGCACCCACAAATTTTCACTCTTTTTGCACATTTTTCATTTTTTTTTCTTTTCAATCTTTGGGGGTTTCTGGTTGGGTGTGTCACTGGGTTTTTGCACAGAATCAGGTAGTTAAAGGGTAGTTAAATGTAGTTAAAGGGGGGAGGTTTAATATTATGATAATTCTTTTATTTGGGTATTTAGCCAAATAAATTTACGTGTGAGGGCATATGTTATATAGAAACACAAAATGGAAGTTGCTCAATCAATGATATGTTATATAGAGCCAGTGATCCTCTCATAACTTTGTTTCAAAAATGTCTTGGACCTGTGGTACAAGAGATATCAAATTTTGGGCCCGATCAAGACTTAAGGTTGTTTTACATATACCTAAGTTATGCACTACTAATTATAATGCACTCCCTCGCACGGATCTAACTTAGCTGATTTACGTGTTCAGAACCCTACCTTAACTTTTCAATGTGGATCTCTGGTCGTACATATCATCTTGTCGTACATAAGTGTATAACCCAGCTCATACTGTACAATTTATATGCCTCCCTTCTCCCACAATGTGTATATTCAGATGTCAAAGGGATGGCGCGCATCATCGTATGGATTTACATACAAGATACATACAGAATTACGATATGTGCACATGTGCAGTGCGTTCCCATAACCAGATATATGCATGCAGCATGCATAAATTAGCTGTCATTTTTAAGTCTGGATCAGACCCTTTGTCTTTTGTAAGAATGTATTCAAAATCTTTTATGAACTTGTCTTTGATATACTATCTTAGTTCTTCATTCTTGTAGGTCATTTTTTTATTTTTCCTTCTCTTTAAACTTAACAGGGCTGTAAGGCTTGCCTGTGCAAGTCAGCCAAAGCCCTTAAGGTATTCACACAAATAAACCTTAGACAACAACAATATTAATGGACTTATCTTTGGAATTTAATACATGTAGAATTTTGTAAAGAGGACTGATTTTATATGATAAGTTAATTTTAATTAGAAAATCTGTGTTAACATAAAATAACAAAAATTTACACTCTCCTTGGAAATTTACCCAATTCAGTTACTTAAATTCTTCGATTGGAAATACTTACTGCTCATGGCTACTTATTCAAGTCTATTGGATGAACTGATTGAGAATTATTAAAACTTAAACAGTCCAAGGGAGCGTATCCAACATGGCCATCACCATCACAAGCAACAAATTGGTGTCACCGTAGCTAAACACTTCTACAATCCCTGCCCTTATAGCAATAAGCACTGCATTTTTGCCAGTGCTTTCTGCAACCAAATGGAACCTCTTCTCCGGCCCTACCACAATCAACAAAACATCTACAAACTCTATAATCTGACTTAGGTTGTGTGGTAATTTTAGTTCTAAAAATAGGGTGGTTCTTAATGTGTAAAGTGGTTGGAGAAATCTAGGAAAAGGGCCCGTTTAATGATATAATACAGCAGTCTTTTATGATCTGCTTCCCAAAGTTAGAGAAAGAATTCTTAGAGGTAAGATTGTAGACATGTTTGCAGTCACATCAGGTTAAAGGACTTTCAGATACAAGGTGAGAGGCAGGATAGAAAAAGCTGCCTATTGTACTTGGCAATTGGTTAGTGGTTGGTTTCTACAGCTTGCTATTGACAGTTTAGGTGAAAATGTTTGATCATTAAAAAAAATATGTTCATATGATTCATGATATGTGTTTGAAAGTAGAAAGGGTTTAATGGAGGGTGCACCATACAGGAAGAAACAGGATGGGCTACCTGTCATAGCGTTTGAGATAGAAGATGTGCATTTTTGATCAAATGCCATTCAGTCTAAAAAATTGGTGAGAAATATTTCATTTCCTAGAAGTCAAACATTTGCAAGAGCAAATACATTCCAAATGATATGTAAATGCTTAGTTTCTAATAATGTTTGTTACATTGTTATATGAGTGCTAAGTGCCATTTCCATTATGCCTGTGTAAGATGTTCCAATATGCCTCTAAGAAATGCACTAAGGTATCAGGTGGCCCAGTTAGGCCAAGATCTCTGTACTGTGTAAGCAGTTTGGATGGTTTCCAGAACAGATAGAAGCAACATTTTTGTTGTCAGGTTTTGTGGAGGCTTTATTTTTTTGCTGATTAAAGAGAGATACCAGAGGTTGTCTATCAGAAAGTAAGGAAAGGTGCAGTTGGCCCATATAAGAGAGAGAGAGTTATGAGCAAGGTCAGTCAAAGGCAGCTATGGGTGTTAGCTTGGCTGGCATTTTCTATGAAAAGAATGGTTTATGTGACAAAAAAAGATTTTTGATTATTAAAGCCACAAGGGACTGTGTGAAACAATGTAGTGTTTTGGTCTGCTGGCTATAGGTTTTCAGATGTTTCTCATGGTTTCACCTTTATCTGGGTCACCTCGTAATCTTCCCCTTTTAAATTGTTGTCGTGTTATGTTGCAGAAAATTATTGGAGAATGTGGGTTGATATTTTTTTTTTATTATTCTGGTATTTTCAGGTAAAGATACATCTGGCAGGTTGTTTGGATTATAGGACACTCGTATATTTATAGTGCTGCACAGTCTTATATGGCTTACTGTTCTCTTTACCCTTGTAGGAATTTAAATAGTAAGCTGTTCTATACTTTTCCCTAGTAGAATTTAATGGTAAGGTGTTACAGTGTGTGCCTTGGGAGGCAGCTAAATGATTAGAAGTTTATTTTTGTAGTGGTGATTCACCTAGTGAGAAAGGAAAAAATGTATTAAGATAAAATAGATTGAGTTAATTCATAAGGGCTGATGCAGAGTTGTACCTGAGCAATACCATGCTGAACTGCAAGGGGAGAAAAATTTAAATTTTACATTTAAAGTGAAAGCAAAATTATATTTGAGAGGTAACGTTAGCTGAGATCTATTTTATAAAATTAAACATAAAGCTATGCAATATTTGAGTTCTCTGTGCAAAAGTAATGTATGTTGCTTGCATGCAAAAGATTTAAGATTAATTAGCACCCCTTACTTTGCAAAATGGTATAGCCGAGCTGTACACTTGCACCTAAAAAAAGATGTAAGTGCAACTCTGAATCAGCCCCATAAAATGTAACCTAATTTCACAAGGCTGTCTTATGGTTCATTTAATTTGATCAGATAGAATTCCTAGGTGACCCTGGCTGAGTGATACCACTGGAAAAGACAAGATACGTAAAAAGGTTACCTCTGCACAGTTTTATAAGTAAGAGTGGGATTTAGAATATAACAATCCCAATATTATATTTAAGGTCGAGCATTTGGTCTAGGAAGATAGAGTTCACTTTAATGAAGGATGTCTGAATTTGACAGATTTTGTGTTAGCAGTTTTATAAGAGGTTAAAGTTGGCAGATTTAGGTTCCGTAATGGTAATGGGAACTTAGCTTGGCAGATACGCACTGCATTTAGTATCTAATGGGGAGTGCTAAAGAAGAGCAATTGGCATTTGCTTTTAGTGTTGCTGTAAGTGTGATATCTACCTAAGTGGTAGCATCCTAGGATTTTTTTTTACCATTTGGGAGGGAGCAGAACTGGAGCTAGAAGAAGGAATGGGTTCTACTACTTAAAAAACGCAGGGTTTGTACAGCCACTGCAGGTATTAATGTTAAATGTGTTTTTTACTTAGTTATAATCAGTGGATAAATGCTCACTTACCTGTCCAAAGCAATCCTCTGTTGAAAAGCTACAGATGCCTTATACTGTACTATCATAATCTCAAGGATTTCCTTTTTTAGACATACATAAAGAATCTAAGGAGCAAAGTTCTCTTTCAATTGTTGAGTCAACAACTCCCTATCCCTATACAGAACAATAAAGAAAGGGGATTTGGACAAGCTGAAATCAGTACTGGAGAAATTAGAAATTTTGGCCACAGGTCATGTGAATTCTGGCAGCCAATGATTAACTGGATGCTATGTCTGCAGGAAGTGCCCTTACTGTAGAGCATGGTTGCCGACTCTCCCAGAAATTCTGGTAGACTCCCAGAATCCTGGGAGATATCCCGGACTCAAGGGATATATGCTGAGCGATGCCTCTGAACTGTCCCAGGAGAGATTAGACTCTCGGGACAAAGGGGAGTATGGGGAAGTCTGGAGAATACACAGGAGCATATGAAGAAGTCTGAAGAATACAGGGGAGTATGGGGAAGTCTGGAGAATACACAGGGGCGTATGGGGAAGTCTAAAGAATAGAGGGGTGTATGAGGAAGTCTTGAGAATACACAGGGGAGTATGGGGAAGTCTGGAAAATACAGGGGAGTATGGGGAAGTCTGGAGAATACACAGGGTCATATGGGAAAGTCTAGAGAATATAGGGGAGTATGGGGAAGTCTGGAGAATACACAGGGGCGTATGGGGAAGTCTGGAGAATAGAGGGGTTTATGGGGAAGTCTTGAGAATACACAGGGGAGTATGGGGAAGTCTGGAGAATACACAGGGGTGTATGGGGAAGTCTGGAGAATACAGGGGCTTATGGGGAAGTCTTGAGAATACACAGGGGCATTTGGGGAAGTCTGGAGAATACAGGAAAAGTCTGCAGAATACACGGGCATATGGGGAAGTCTGGAGAATACAGGAGAAGTCTGGAGAATACACGGGCATATGGGGAAGTATGAGCAACACATAACACAAAACTTTTTTCCTTTAGTAAGTTTTCATCTTGTGTATGGACTGCAACCAAACCAAACAAAACTGCCCACCTAAAACAATATTTATTTGATCTGTTTTCTTGTTTTTTTCAGTTTTATATACTGTATATCCCCTGTATGTCCCTTAACTTCAAAACTAAATAAAACATCACTGGTTCATTACTTCTATTACCCTTTCCAATAATTATTTTACTGATGCCATGGGAGTATGGGAAAGTCTGGAGAATACAGGGGAGTATGGGGAAGTCTGGAGAATACAGGGGCTTATGGGATGTCTGGAGAATACACAGGGGTATATGGGGAAGTCTGGAGAATAGAGGGGAAGTCTGGAGAATACACAGGGGCATATGGTGAAGTCTGGAGATTTCACAGGGGAGTATGGTGAAGTCTGGAGAATACAGGGGAATATGGGGATGTCTGGAGAATACACAGGGGAGTATGGAGAAGTCTGGAGAATACAGGGGGTGTATGGGGAAGTCTGGAGAATACAGGGGCATATGGGGAAGTCTGGAGCATACAGGGGAGTATGCAGGGCCGGATTAAGCCTTCAGGGGGCCTGGGGCACTTGAGAAAGGGGGGCCCTATGATCTAAAATTAAGAGCATATGGGTAGATCCAGAACTCCGCTTGCAATACGTTTCCTCGCGTAGCGTATTTTCTATACACTCCCCTTGTCACACCCCGTGAATGTTTGTATTTTGTCCGAGATCCGCTTTCCAAACCCTACCTTAACTTTTGCCCACGTAACCGATGTCATCCGCTCACGTACGTATGAGCAACACATAACACAAAACTTTTTTCCTTTAGTAAGTTCTCATCTTGTGTATGGATTGCAACCAAACCAAACAAAACTGCCCACCTAAAACAATATTTATTTTATCTGTTTTCTTGTTTTTTTCAGTTTTATATACTGTATGTCCCCTGTATGTCCCTTAACTTCATAACTAAATAAAACATCACTGGTTCATTACTTCTATTACCCTTTCCAATAATTATTTTACTGATGCCATTTTCTACAGTAATATTTTTTTTTTTTTACTTTTGTTTTCATACTGCCAAAGTGTTCTGCAGACATCCTGAATATTGAACCATTACTTTACAGAAAATTAGGTATGGACTTGGCTATATAGACCATTTAGGGGCAAAGTTTTACAAACATCATACAGGGATTATTCTGCCCCAATTTGGCATCTATGACTGTAAGGGAGAATTTGGTATTTTTTTTAACCCTCTTAAAAAAACTCATGCTTTTTTATTTTCCTCTCTACCTATGCTTTAAAATGAGTTGTCAATCCATGATGATCACAAAGCAAGCTGAAGTCATACACTCTTTGGCCCTGATTCATACTTAAATGAGTGCAGAATCTCTGTGGATATTTTTACAAACTGATATACTGCACATACCCAGAACTCAAAAATACAAACGCAAAACATAGCTGACAGATTTATAGAAATGGATGACTGACTTAGGACTGATTCATGCAACTGAACGGAAACTTATGCGTCCATAGGGAAACCTTAAGTCTACTTGTGTAGTTACCTGCGTATTTTCCTTATGTATGTATGTGCGTACATAACAAACCACGCCCATATTAGTCCATTTAAATGCCTCCCCCCACCCACTTTCACTAATCTACGCACGTACGGAAGACAACCCACGCCTCCCTGTACTTATGTCACTAAATCCGATTTACAAATCTCGGCGTGATGGACTTCCATGCCTAAATCCTACATAACTTGCATAAAAAAAGTTACTATGCATGTGCAGTTCAACCGTACATAAAAATACTCACGGAAAAAGTAGCAAAAACCTAAGTGTGAATCCGGTCCTATGTCTTTCTGTTTGTTTAGCACACACTTGCTCTGTGTTTCATATTAATGGGTGTGTGAATTTATTTGACTAAATAAAATTCTCATCTATTTAATCCTCTGCTGCTATGTGTCACATATATGGTTTGGTTATTTTAAAAAATGTATATTTTTTGGGGGGAAAAATGTGTATATTTTATTTTTCCAACATAAATTTTTTATTGAAAATAACATATTAATACATATATTACCAGTATTGTACATGAAAAAGCATTAGGTAGCAATCAACAATTTACAATACCAGATAAGCGTTGTAATAAAACACACAAAATAAAACTTTAAAATAACAAGGGGGAAAGGGAAAGGGAGGACAAGGAAGGGTAAGGGAAAAAAAAGTTTACAGGTGTAGTGAACAAGTAGCAATTAATACCACGTTCAGATTGCCACTGCCTAAAAAGCAGGCTTTTTAGGCAGGGGGAATAATTTTGGAGATTTAAAATTGGAGAGTTCAGACTTTTTTTTAGCCGGCTCTTTCAGACTTAAAGTCACACCTGGGCTAAACCATGTTTTTAAGTTCTTATTTTAAGAAGATTCTTAAGTGTGAATCAGGTCCAATATGAGGAGAGGTAGCCGTGGCTGAATATGGAGTGTCCAGGGTTTCCATGTTATAGTTAAAGTTTATCTTGGCCACTACCTTGGTTACTGAAGGAGGAGACGGAGATCTCCATGCTTGTCCAATTGCAGCTTTTGCCGCCAGTAGTATTTGGCCTAAAACATACCAGTTAGCATTTGAGAGTGTGGAAGGGTAAAGATGAAACAGGGACATCTCTGGAGTAAGATTAACATCCACTTTACATACTGCAGTAGCTAAGTGAGAGACTTGAGCCCACTACCGTATATTTTATTTTTGTTTGTAAAAATGTTTTTTTTTGTTTTTTATTTGTGTTGTGTATTTTTTTTTTATATAATTAAAATTTTAAAGCCATAAATCTTTTTTGTTCTCTGAGGATATGTTGCAGAACTTTTTACTTCATGGTTTTGTCATTTGTAAATATGTTATTTTGTTTAACATAGTAAAGTGTGTGTTTTGATCTTCATATTTGTTGACAAATACGTTAGGTGTACGTAAATGATATGAACTGGTTTGTTCAATTATCCACTGGGCTTATAGGAAATTGTATGTATTTATTAACAGGTTTTTATATAGTGCCAGTAGATTATGTAGCGCATGCCGGGCAAACCTGTGGCTCTACAGATGCTGTGAACTACAAATTTCCAGCATGCTTTAACTATATAGGCATAGCTGATCCATGACAAAGCATTATGGCACTCATAGTTTCAAAACACCTGGAGAATCACAGGTTGGCAAGGGTAATTTTTTACAATTAATATAAACAACACTGTAGTAACAGACTGGGTGGATAAGAGGGCACTGCTCGCAAGCTCTATAGGACAGTGGGTTGGATACATGTGCAAGTGCAGCCTGATTTGCAAAAAAGGGACATCCGAAAGTTCATTTTTCGAATACTTACCATTTTCTACTTTTTTTTTCAGAATGGGTAAGTATGCCGTTCTGCATACTTAACCTATTCTCTTTCGGAAATTACGATATCCCTCTGCCGCCACTATCGCCAGACCAAGGGACAGGTGAGTAAACTCTCTGTGCGGGAGTGTTAGGGTCAGGCTGCAGGGGAGGGAGGGTAAAGGTCAGGCTGCTGGAGATGGTGAGTTAGGGTCAGGCTGCAAGTAAGGGAGGGTTAGGGTCAGACTTCCAGGAAGGAGCGTTAGGGTAGTGAGAGCGGAGGGTTAGGGTTAAAATTAGGGAAAAGAAAGGGGGACTATTTTTACTAACTTTTCGGAGCACCGAAAGCTTGGTGCTCCATGGATCGATTGCAATGCCTCCTCGACCCTGGCTGGGAGGAAACGGCCCTATCGAAATAGGGCCGTTCTAACCAGAGACCCACACCCGGACAAGTGCTATATACCACACAATGGACCAGCCAGGTTGTATGGTTAAAATACTCACTACTCTGTATGATCCAGCCACACAGTCTTAATAACAGAGATGAGAGAATTTTAGAAGAGAAAGAGAGAGTGCATATGTTTATGGTAATAATGTAATACAAGGCCAAAGTGAAAAGAAAAGTGTTTTTTATTATGGTAAATAAAGCTTCAGAAGGTTGAAGAATTTGATAAGCTTGTATGAAGAAGTAAGTTTTAAGAGAGGGCTTTAAAGTTTGGAGAGTAGAGCATAGTCTTAATGGGTGAGGAAGGTTATTTCAGAGAGTGGGTGCAGCCCGGGAGAAGTCCTGTAACCAGGAATCAGAGCATTTATGAAATGTAGAAGAGAGTTGTAGATCTAGTGATGATCGGAGAGAGGGATTTGGGATATATCTTGAGACAAGTGAGGATATGTATGCAGGTGCAGTGTTGTTTATGGCTTTATAGGTTAGTAAGAGGATTTTGTATTTTATTCTGTTGTAAACAGGCAACCAGTGTAGAGATTGACAGAGTGGACTCGCTCTATTTGAATGTTTTACATTCTAATATATTAGATATGCACACATGTAATTATGGATTTCACCTATTATGCATTATAAACAATCTAAGAGGTTCCATATAAAGAAAAAAGACAATAAACAGAAATGTCTGATTGTTGTTAAATTTAAGTTTTTAATTTTTCTAACTTAAGGTTCACAAACAAACACCACCATTCCGATCCCCTCTACAATTTTCTAGCAAAATAGAGCATGAAGAGTTAATATTGACAAAGCCAAACACGATCATTTAAAAAATAAGTTGGTTAATTTTTAGTTTAAATCTACAAAGAACTACTATTAACACAATTTAACTGCTTGCTTAAATCACTTATTGCGTTTAGTTGTGTATCTGTGAATGCTAAGCAATGTAAAGAACCTAAATTGTGCATGATTCACATTTAGGCTACACGTCCCTACTTAAATATACAAATTTCATCTGTACTTGACTTTTCAGAGACAGGAGTTGTGGTTAACTGGATTGTTTACTATATCTGAATCGCTCTTACGGATTTTATATGTGTGTATATTTAGGTATGTTTGCAAATTCAATCTTAACTGTGCATCAGGCACTCTGGGCCTAATGCTTACACCTGTTTATCTTGCATGTTTTAAGTAATTTAACAATGCAAATGTACATAGAGAAACAAATACAATATCATACCATTCAGGCCCAACCACATGTGACATTGTAGAACACAACATTGTAGAATACAGCATAAGAGGCAGCATGGGGACTGGTAATATATACTATTGTATCCCATTTAAAGTATGAACATGCCTATGCAAATACAGTTAATTTACAGTAGGACAGATGCAGAAAATGCCTGTTTTCAGGAGTATACCTTTGACCTGTTGGGAGCAGATTTTCGGTAACGTAGACACTATCATGGCTGGGATAGATATTGAACAGATAGTAAGTGTTTCTAGTCAGCTGATTATTTAGTTTATAGTTGCTTTCATTAAGCAGAGAGAGAGAATATACATATCAAACTTCTTGGTTGCTGACAGCAAATGATTATCCACTGACGGTATGTAATAAGGGAATTATCAAGAAAAAAGTGAGATACAGACATTCAATCCATCATCATTTTAAGAAGGTGCTGGTCAGAAATTTTAAGGCAGGGTCTCACTGTCAGTACTCCATGTGAGCAATGAGGGTGGACGGATTCAAGAATACAACAAGCATCCTATCACACTTTTCATGATTGGATCTCTGAATCCATTCAATTTTCTCTCAGAAATATAATTTTGATACAGAATTTGTAGTGTACATGACAATTAGAAAAATGTATAGCAGTAGACCATGATCATTACCCTAGAACACTTAATTGTTTGTAGGTATCCACAGGCATTATGAATTGCTGTGCTTAGGTTATGTTGTATTCAATTGGGAAAACCTGTTAGTTGAGGAAAAAGGGACTTCATAGTCATTGTATGGAAAGATCAGGTCCTAGAAATGGAAACTCCACTGTTTATATCTCTCTCTAGTCGTTCCCTTGCAGCAATATCAGCTCTCCAAAATCAAGGGCCCATTAGGGGCAGGCTGTGTTGTGGTATTGTATTAATCCTTGGATTGCATTTTTTATTAGTTTAATAATTCACTTATTATTCACTTGTTTTGGAGGTCAAGTGGTTATAGCAGAGTGTGACAGTGGCCCATACACAAATAACTGTAACTGATTTTTTGTGTGGATGACTACATTACAGGGGTGGCCAGCAGCAATGAAGCATTGGACTGTGCCTGCTTTGATTGTTATTGCTGAAGAGATGACATTACAATTTGAGAACATCCTACACATTGTATATATTTATAAAACACTCGTGAAACATTGGAATTGCCCTATTTTGATGGAAGGGTTAGGAAATTGCTTTTTTAAACTGTGTACTTGTTTACCCTTTTATTGAGAATTGTTCTAATAATTGTTTAACATATCAGATACACTACCCTGTTATATATATTGCCTCTAGCAAGAACGCTTCATTGAATAAAGATTATCTAAAAGATGTTATAAGAATTATTTATAAGCTTTTTCAATGTGACATGCTCATTATTTTCATTAAAGTCGATAATTGAATTTTTTAAACTAGAAAAAATAATGCCTACAAATATAAATTGAGAAAATATTCTAGTTACCGCTGAGCTCCGAGCACACACAGAGATATGATGGGATTAGAATCACAAACTTTACAAATGCATGGCTGAACTGGAAGTAAACAATTGTCATTATAATGAAGTTAAACAATATTTTTTATAAGAAGAGCATTATTTTGCTCTGATGCCTCTATAGTGCCCTAATCCAAGAATGCAGCCTATATTGTGAAAAATAGGATCTTGTTTGTTGATACTTTCTGCCTTGTAGGTCTCAAGTTATGCCACAGGAATAACAGCTTCAGTCTTTCAATCTAACACAGATGTCAATCACAGAGCTTCTTCTTTATTCTAAACACAACTGGCTGGATCCTGACCTAATTACATCAGGGGACTTACGCAAGTTATTTGCGTAAATCTTCTGTCAAGTAACATATCTAGCGTACTTGACATACGGAACAGAGTTTGCAGGTACGATGAAGGGGCTGACCCTTCATTTATGCCTGCCATATCCCCGTCATAGTGGCGAAGATAGGTATTTAAATGAAGGGTTGGGGGCGAGGAAGGCCAAGTACTCTTTTGTGTTTATAAGGTTGCTGATCAATGCATAACAGTTAAGATAGTCATCTGGACACATAACTGAGTGACGGGGGCGTGCACTCCCCTCTACCATTCCTAATTTCTGACCCTGAATATACAGGAGTCTAGATCTAGCCCAACCTCATTTGTAGGTCTATGTCCTTTATGTAGAAATCAGTTTACCGCAAATTAGAAAGTATGGCAGAAGATGGCAGGACAATAGATCAAATTAGTTTTTCCCCAGTATCATTTATACTTATTAGTCTCCTAATGACAATGTGAAAATTCTGTATAACATTTGTAGGTGAAGGGCATAAAGAACTTAACATAGAAATATGCTGAAAATACAGTAAATAATGGTCCATACATGTGGATGTGGGAGAATAGTCAGAATATGGGCAGAAATACAGTATCGGTACATGCAGCTTTCAAATTCCATTTTTGCTTTTATTCAGGAATCACAAAAGAGGTCCGGCGCTCCATACAAACATTATATAACAAAATGTGTCAGCACATACATAAAAAGGAGGTTTGGTTCACAATATAGCTATATTAGGTTAAGCTCACATGTCCAGCATCTAGGCACCTCCTGTAAGTGAGTCCCTATCTGATTGATATATGTATACTTAGGAGCTCTGTATTAAGACACTCTTGCCATTTGAAAAGTGTGGCTACTTTGGTCCTTGGTTGCACCTCTCCATTTATATCTACACTTGCAAATATTTCATATATTTGAATTGAAGCTCAGCCTTGTGTGTTCTCAAGAATGCCAATACTGAGCCTCATGCAAAGTTATTCACACATAGGGCCAGATTTCCTAAGCTGCAGGTTTGGAAAAGTGGAGATGTTGCCCTTAGCAACCAATCAGATTCTAGCTGACATTCTCTCTAGTATGTAATAGAAAAGTGAGAGCAAGAATCTGATTGGTTGCTATGAGCAATATCTCCATTTTTCCTTTTGAGAAGTTAATCTATCCCCATGTCTCATAATTTCAACAACATTTCATGGCTAGGGTAAAATGCACAGCAGTTAAACTTCCCATGTTTGATGCACTCCCAGCCATACCTTTCACCTTCCATTAAGACAATCCTAATAAAAAAAGACAATGGGCCGGATCCAGAACTACGTCCGTCTTCCATAGACAGACGTAGTTCAATAAACAGTAGCTACTGCGCATGCATAGCTAGATTTTGGTAGGCTGATTTTGTAGATATGGGGAGATGTGTTATGGAAACTTTACACTGGAGTTCAAACATCTTGGATTGTATGCCTCTCCATTCTTCCTCCGGACTCTGGGACCTTGGTTTCCTTTCTTTAGCCCAGGTAAGATGCTTCTGATGTTGTTTGTTGTTCAGGAGCGGCTTGACAAGAGGTTTATGACATTTGAAGCCCATGTCCAGTATCCATCTGGGTGTGGTGGCTCTTGATACACTAACTGCAGCTTCAGTCCACTCCTTGTGCAGCTCCCCCACACTTTTGAATGGCCTTTTCCTGACAATCCTCTCCAGGCTGCGGTCATCCCTGCTGCCTGTGCACCTTTTTCTTCCACACTTTGCCCTTCCACTTAACTTTCTATTAATGTGCTTTGATACAGAACTTTGAGAACATCCAACTTCTTTTGCAATTTCCTTTTGAGGCTTTCCCTCCTTGTGGAGGGTGTCAATGATGGTTTTCTGCACAACTGTCAGGTCAGCAGTCTTCCCCATGATTGTGAATTCTACTGATCCAGACTGAGAGACCATTTAAAGGCTCAGGAACCCTTTGCAGGTGTTTTGGAATAATTTGCTGATTAGAGTGTGACACTTTGAGCCTACAATATTGAACCTTGTCACATTATTCTAATTTTGTGAGATATTGATCTTGGGGTTTTCATAAGCTGTAATCCATAATCATCAAACTTAATACAAATAAAGGCTTGAAATATCTCACTTTGCTTGTAATAAGTCAATATGATATATTAGTTTCACCCTTTATGTTTAATTACTGAAATAAATGAACTTTTGAATGATATTCTAATTTATCGAGTTTCACCTGTAATTGCAATTATGGATATTAATCATGGTGCAATTGCATGCATCATTGCCTGCAACTTAGCTATATAACAAATA
Organism: Limnodynastes dumerilii; assembly: GCA_011038615.1. Lineage (NCBI taxonomy): Eukaryota > Metazoa > Chordata > Amphibia > Anura > Limnodynastidae > Limnodynastes > Limnodynastes dumerilii. The sequence continues at coordinate 2,822 of WWET01003996.1, read as the reverse complement.
TAATTTATTTAAAGTCTGGAGTTGGAAAAATTATGGTATAAATGCATGAAAGTAATACCACTTTAATAAGGCATATTGAAGAATAAATTGAGTCACTTTGATTGACAGTATAAACCAAGCAGGTTATTCTACACATTGGGGTGATTTAAAGTCCACCAACACAAAATATGTAAATAGACAATGCCATATTGCAAGCCATCACTAAAATGACATTAAAAGGTAAGATAATAATCATGAGAAGCTTTAATAAATGTAATATCAATGGAGAGAAGTCTTTGTCAAGCTCCACTAGAAGTGGGGACATGGTAAATGCTTGCAGGGAGCATCTCTCAAGCAATTGGAGAAAGCCAACCTCATTTACAGTGCAAAAAAAGTTCAAGATTTTGGTAGGCTGATTTTGTAGATATGGGGAGATGTGTAAGTGATAAGTGGGAGAAACTAAATAGTTTTTTTTTACTAACAGCAACAGTCCATTGTATCAGAAGGAAGAGGAAAGACACCAGAAGATTTACTTGCCCATTTTTTTTAATGTGCTAAAAGACAAAAAATATTACCACAACCAGAAGCTATATGTATTCCAATGACTATCCTACTTACAATCATGAAAAGAAAGGGAAGGGTAATTGTTTTACAGTGTTAAATTTCAGAGATGCAATTTTATGTTATAGTGAAGCATAGCCTTTCAAATGTAATTTGTAGATTTGAACCAAAAACTTAAAATGGGATTGATCCAGAGTTGCGTTTCAATCTATACATCAGACAGAAGTGCAGCAGAATTCAGCAGCACGCATGGGCGAGCAAGAAAATTAAGAAGCAATGCACGTGCAAGTGCTTGTCTGTGACACTCTGTGCTTCCCCATATGTGAAGCATTAATAGAGTGCATCTTGACATAAGTAAATTGGATTTAGGGCATTCCAAGAACTCTCCATGCGCATCTATATATACCAATACATCCAAATGTTTCCTTGTACTTACCTTGGGTATGGTGTAAATCCGTGGGAGTCCTCGCCACGGATTCTGTCTTTTAGAAATAGATATAGTCTAAAACTGATTTTCGGCTGTCTCTATTTTGAAAATGCAGCCTTAATTTTTCTTTTAGAACCGGTAAATATATATACTTACCCATTTATTTTCAGAAGCCGCCGCCGGCCGGACCTGTTGTACCCGCCGGCACCCACTCCCCGCTGCAGACCCGGGAGCGTTAGGGTCAGGCTGCAGGGAAGGGAGGTTTAGGATCAGGCTGTGGGGAAGGGGTTAGGGTTAGGCTAATGGAAGGGGAGGGTTAAGGTAAGAATTAGTGTAAAGGTTAGGGTTAGGGTTGGGAATGGAATTATACTCACCTCTCGGCGCAGCTTCTTTGTTCTGCAGACAGTCGATTTGCGTCTTTGAGGCAAAATCAACCAATTTCCCAGCCAGTTCGGAACTGGCTGGGAGAGAGAATAGCCCTTCTGGAAAAGGGCAGTTCTAATCGGTGACCCACATCCGGTGTAAGTGCATTTTAGCTGGCCCTTTCTAAGCATGAATAACATACACTTAATGGTTTATCCCTACTGGTAAACTACAATGTAAAACTGTTGATAGGATACAAAAGTAAGCAAGGCAGAAGTACGGTTTGTGAGTGTCCAAGAATTTTTTAGTATCTTTATTAGAATTTTTAGTTCACCAAAATGTTTTTAATGTGCTATTATTTTAATTTTTATTACCTTCATGCCTTTGTTAATGTATATATGCTATTTAGTTTGCAAACACCACATTTAAGTATTTTGTTTTATGTCTCCACATTAATTGTTATATATAACTGCTACTTTATTCTGATGTTTGTATACATTAGTAACATGCAGGGCCGTAACTAGGATGGTGCAAGCGGTGCCACCACCCAGAGTGTGAGGGGAGAGTGAGCGCAGTTGACAGTATCAGCTGATGAATCTCCTGCTTCATAGTTTCAGGCAAAGATATTTTCAAAGCTCTCCCCAGTGCCTGACAGTTGACCCATCAGGAAGTAGCTTAGATCATTGTGCTACTCCCTCATTAGCTGCTGCAGCCAGGGCTGCCGTCATTATGTGCGGGGCCCGGGACCCAGCCGCTAGACCCCATCCCCTAGGTGACGTCATTGGTGACGTCACTTAGGGGTGGGGACTGAAAGACACGCTTTAACAGCGGGACGGTGCGCAGGGAATTACTTCCCTGTGCATTGGCCGGCTACTAAATAGCACTGAGCAGCAAGTATCAGTTGTAGGATACCACCAATACCTGCTGCTAAAGAACTAGGCAACTATCAGTGGGTCCCCACCAGGTTCTGATGGCGGCCCTGGCTGCAGCTATGCACCAGCCCCACTTCCTCCATTTCCTCCTTCCAGTCCACCTCTGGCGTCTGCACAGTTCTACTAAAAAGTAAGTGTGTGTGTGTGTGTGATATTACGCATGCATGTTGTGTGTGTGTGTGGTATTATGCTTGCATGTATGGTGTGTGTGTGTGTGTGTGTGTGTGTGTGTGTGTGTGTGTGTGTGTGTGTGTGTGATATTCTGCATGCATGTATGGTGTGTGTATGTGTAATTTTATGCATGTATGTTATGTGTGTGTATGCTATTATGTATGTGTTTTATGTTATGTGTGTTTGTGTGATATTATGCATTTATGTTTGTGTGTGTGTGAATCTAATGCATGTATGTAACTATATCTATGTGTGTGGATATATACCTAAATATATACCTATATCTATGTGTGTGTAGATATATAGCTGTATGCACTTAAATATCTACACATAAATATAAATATAGAAAAAATATAGAAGAAAACACACACACACACACACACTCTTCT
>WWET01003995.1:86567-101322 GCA_011038615.1 Limnodynastes dumerilii | reverse complement strand
GTAATAGAACACGAGGGCATGAATATAAACTGGAGGGTGGTAGATTCAAAGGAAATGTGCGGAAAAATTACTTCACTGAAAGGGTGATAGATAAGTGGAATATTCTCCCATCTGAGGTGGTTGAGGCCAATACAGTAGAACAATTTAAACATGCTTGGGATAAATATAAGGGTATCCTAAATTGTAAACCAAACTGATGGTAAATAGCATCTAGGGTCAGTATAGTTTTCAATAAACAAATATGCAGACTAGATGGGCCATGTGGCTCTTATCTGCCGTCACTGTTTCTATGTTTCTATGTAGATTTAGACCAATTAATTTTTAGTCCTGAGAATGATCCAAAACAATCCACTACCACAAGCCTGTCCAACGACTCACCCATATCCGCCAGAAAGAGCAGCATATCATCTGCGTATAAGGCTAGCTTATCCTCGGAATCTCCAGCCGGAAGACCCCTAATCCAAGTGTCAGCTCGGATCAGACAGGCCAACGGCTCAATGGCCAGTGCGAACAGGGCCGGAGACAGGGGACAACCCTGTCTCATGCCCCGCCTCAGTCGGAACTGGGTACTAGTGTAGTTATTCACGCACACTCTGGCCACCGGCGCAGAATACAGAATCTGCACCCATTTGATAAAAGACTCTCCAAACCCAAATCTACGGAGAACCTCCCATAGGTAATCCCATTCAACAGAATCAAAGGCTTTGGCCGCGTCCAATGACGCGACCGCTGCCGCAGTTACAGTCTCATGAGCCAACTGGATATGGGTATACAGACAACGCAAATTAATAGATGTGGTTTTGCCGTGCATAAAGCCCGTCTGATACGGATACCCAATTTGTGTAATCACTGTATTAAGTCTAGTGGCCAGGATTTTTGCCAACAACTTAATATCCGTGGCTAAGAGCGAAATAGGCTGGTAAGACTCTGGGTATAGCAAGTCTTTGCCGGGTTTGGGAATAACTATAATGAGGGCTTCAGACATGGAGGGGGGTATGGATCCTGCTTGAAATATGGCAGTAAAATTTTCTAGGAGCTTGGAGATAAAGAACTGCCAAAACTGTGTGTATAGTTCCCCCGGTAAGCCATCCGAACCAGGCGCCTTATGATTCGGAATGGCAGACAGGGCACCCTCCAACTCCTCACTAGTTATGGGGGCATCCAGAAAATTCCTAGCCTCTGGATCCAACCTTGGCAGCGTTACCCCATCCAGGTACCTAATCAACTGCTCTGAAGTGTAATTGGTAGTTGAGCTATACAAGTTTGAATAAAACTGCAAGAACACTTCTGCAATTTTGTCACCGTCATAGTGCACAACATCCGCCTTGTCTTTTATAGCTGGGACAACTGTCGTAGCCAATTCATCTCTGGCCAAATACACCAAGTACTTGCCACACATGTCAGAGTTTATATACTGGGAGTGTTTACTAAATAACAGTTTCCTACTAGCTTTATTGGTTAAGTGGGATTTCCAGTCTGCCTGGGCTCTCAACCAGTTCACTCTATCCATCAAAGACCTTGATGATGTGTACAAAGCCTCCATATTTCTACAATTTGTCTCAAGGTCTAATTCCATTTGTCTGGATACACTCTTAATTCTAGCTACTTGTTGTATAACAGTGCCTCTGAGGAAGGCCTTAAAGGCATCCCATTGGACTTCAGACTCTGCGGTACTGACATTGTCCCCAAAGAAACCATCCCATTTTGATTTTGTTACCAAATCTGAACCATCCCCAATCAAGGTAAGCCAAAAAGGATTCAGCTTCCAAAATCTAATACCCTTGGTGTGATTTAAATTTAAAGTTATGGTCACAGGCGAGTGGTCAGAAATACCCCTAGCATGATACTTTATTTACAAGGTCATAGGGAGGAGATCTGCAGAATGACACGAGAATTCTCTAGCAAAGGGATAACAAAGTCTCCAAACATCAAGGAGACCCAGCTCCCTTGTCAGTTTCCCAAAAGAGGTTAACCCAGGGCCAGCCTGAACACTCTGCTCCCTCCATCTGTCAAAGTCGGTATCAAGTACGTTATTAAAGTCCCCCAGTAAAACCGATGAGCCCTGATGTTGTGTCATAAAGATGGCTGCTCTCTTGATTACCTCATTTGTATAAAGAGGGGGAATATAGACAGCTAATATATTAGTTGGAAAGGTGTTAATATGGGCATGAAGAAAGACATATTTCCCAGCAGGGTCAATCTGTACCTTATCCGGAGTAAAATTTAAATGTCGCTTAACAAGCACTGAGACACCCCGGGAGCTAGAGTAAAAAGCAGAGTGGTAAGCCCAACCCACCCATGACTTTTTTAAAGCTAGAATCCTACCCCCCCATAAGATGGGTTTCCATGAGGCAAATAATATCTGGGATAACACCAGGGATCGTTTTATCTTATCATTAAGGCCCTGGACATTCCAAGACATTATGGTCACCCCATTCTTAATGCTATGAGTCATAACAGCTAAGGGATACAATCAGATCAGGATAGAACACATAGTAGCTCAGAGTTCCCGCAAATAGCAGAACAGTAAATCCAGCATTAAACAGAGCCATGGCAATACAGTAGAAATTAATAGTAAAAAAAAGCAGTACGCAATACATCTACATTGTACATTATACATAGCAAGACAAACCCACCCATTCCCACCCTGTATACCCCCACAACCTAGGAATACTTTAGTGCCATTAAACTTTGTTATCTAAACAATACTTAACCAACCTAAGTTACCCTACAACAATTGGCAAATCTAAACTTGTAGCAACAGTCGTTCCTCGCGGCCGTGAAGAACGGAGAACAGACCCTGCAGATGGGTCTAAATTTGTAAACTCTGGATAGCGTCCACGATTACCCTCCCAGGTGAATGACATGTGCCAGGACCAGAAATATAGCAAGTGCAAAGTACCTGTCAATGATTCTCTGGACCTCTCAGTTGTGGACGTCCCTCCAGCCAAGCTTCTGCCTCTCGCGGAGTGCTGAAGAAATGCGTGGTACCATCCACAACGGAACCTGGCCGGGTAAAGGATTGAGTAAGGTAATTGTAAATCCCGCAGACGGCGACGGATGGCAGTGAATTGAGCTCTGCTTTTTTGGACATCCAGGGCATAATCAGGATACACTGAGATGTTATGATTATCCATTTTAATCGGGCTTCTCTGGCGGGACAGACGAAGGACTGTATCCCGGTCATGAAAGAGCAGCATCTTGGCGATGAAGGTCCGCGAAGCAGCTCCTGGAGGGGGAGGCTGCGAAGGTAATCGGTAAGCTCGTTCTACTGCGAATTGGGCAGAGAAGGCCTCTCTTCCAAATTCCCTAGTGAGTAGCTCTTCAAGAAAGGATTCTGGGTTTTGGCCCTCTGCCCGTTTAGGCATACCCACAAAGCGAAGATTATTCACAGTCTCCATTCCAGATCGTATAACTTGACCTTACAAGCATTAACCTGAGTAGTAAGGTGAGCAATATAATTTTTCATTGGCATGGTGATGTCCTCCAGCATAGAGACTCTGTGCTCCACCTCCCCCACCCGCTCCCTAACTTTTTGTAAGTCCTGGCGGAGCAGCGAGATTTCCACATTCACCTCACCGACTTTATCAGTCACCTTTTTCTTAGACATGGAAATCGCATCCAATATTTGTTGTAGAGTGTGACTTTCAGGCTCCACATTTTGCGGGGGGGGAGGGTACGCCCTTGGATAGTCCAGCACCTTCCTGGGAACTGGAGGTGGATTGCCTGCTGAATCTTTCCAGCTTGGCTGCAGCAGCAGCCCCTTTGTCAGATTTCCCCATTTATTGGGGTACAAATATCAGAGCGCAGACGCAGTGCAAGTTGGAAAAGTTGTATCAAAGCAACAGCTAGAGACGGCACACGGTATCCTCTGAGGCCTTGCAAGGTAAATAAATTGTATTAGAACAGTAGCAGCCCAGCTGTATGAGACACACTGTATCTTCTGAGGTTTTGCAAGGTAGAGAAATTTGTATCAAAACAATAGCAGCCCAGCTGTAAAAGAAGCACACTGTATCCTCTGAGACTTTGCAGGGCAGAGAAATGTGTGTCAAGGCAAAGGCAGCGCAACTGTAGCAAACACACTATATCCTCTGAGGCTTTGCAGGGCAGAGAAATGTGTTTCAAGGCAATGGCAGCGCAACTGTAGCAAACACACTGTATAATCTGAGGCTTTGCAAAACAGGAAGTTTTTGTATCAAAGCAACAGCTGCAAAGTTCTTGAGAGTGCTATGACTGAGCAGAAAATTCCCTCTCTGTAAGAGGCTATCCATGCCAAAGCTGCACAACTGTATAAGATACTGACCCAGGATAACCACAACTAAGGATTACTAAAGTGCAAGGAAGCACAATGGGAAGTAGAGACCCCCCCCTCCCCCAGCAGACAAGCTTTATTACTGGGCACCTCATGGAAAGGATCCCAACACAAGCTGCCCCTGTTCCTCCAAAATGGCGCCATTTCACTCCAAAAGCGCTCCACAGACTCCAGCCACTGTACAAGGCACCAGGTCCCCAGATCTCCAGACACAGCCCTCCTTGATTGGAACTCACTTAGATGGTCGTGGCCGGGGAGCAGGCGCAGGAGAAGCGCTGACCAAAACCACCATCAATCCACGTGCGGGAGCCCTCGCACAATCCCCGTTGCACCACTTCTCACCGCCGCAGCCGCCGACTCTGCCGTTAACCCCAGGTAAGAGAGAGGGTCAAAGGAGGCGGGAGGAACAGCTATAAGGTCCGCAGGGCCAACGGGAACCGGTTAAATTGTACGGATTAGGCCGGAGAGACTGTAAGACGTGTCTCACTCCATGCGCCCCCAAGCCACGCCTCCTCCTCCTATTTATTTCTTAAATGATCTGAGCCTTCCTTAGTGCAATTGTGACTTGTGACTGTAGATCACTATTTTTCATCCCTGAAAGTTTTGAGCACTAATTCCAAGAATTTCTTTAATTCACTAATTCATACGTATCGGTCTCTATATCTTAATATATCTGCATTTTTTTTTGCTTTTTTTTTTGACATATGCATTTTACAAAATAAAAAAAAAGGTCATTTATAATGCAAAAAAAAATAATGTTGATGTTTTCTATATATAGGTGACACTGATTAGTTCCTTAGCTATCAATTAGTGCTGTATGTGTACTGCTCAGTCTATAAACTCTGGAGACAAGTTCGGAATTACCTGAACCCTCTAGGAATTATCAATTTTCTTAAGTGTATTATATAACAATATAAAATGATGTAAACAAGCAAAGCACTGTGTGCTGAATTGCTCGCACACACAGGGAAGATTTCCTGTTGCATTAATAGACCTCCCATTATTTATACTTCTGAAAATTGTAAGAATATTGAACGACTTTGAATTCATTAGAAATCACTCCTCCTTTTTGACCAACACATGTGGAAAGAGCTGGGTAAGTAACTCATACACATTTCACTGCAATCACTTATTTCTGTGCATCTACCGTATTTGAGCACATTCCAACATATGCAGATTGAGTAAATTGACACTTCCTACAATTTGCGACAGAGGGGCAAGGATGTAATAGCAAGTGGGTGTGATTTGGTATTAAATGTATAGACCACTGTAGGTTTGCCCTAACTTTGTGCAACAATTAAGACTTCTTAACCCTAGCCATTTTATGTGTGCAGCAGTCAGAAAAATAACGGTAAACTATAGCAAGTTCACTGGTGTGAGGGAATGTGTTAGCAATTTAGCGACTACGAAAATGCGTTGATATTGTTTCTCTGTGATTGCAGATCCCACACTTCAGTTAATCACAGATACAAGCACACATGAATAAGCATAAAGTACAATGAATTTTAGCATATTGAAAATGTGTGGGGCTGTAAACCGGACACTATAATATTTAGCTTCCAGGAGAGGTTCCCAAACACAGACGGAGCTTGGTATTTATACACATCAAAAGTTTTTTTCACCCTGGTCAATTGCCTTATTAGGTTAAATTAAAAAAATTAAGTATATGATCTGTACATCATAGCACAGATATACCTTAATTATACCCAAAATACATAAATGAGCAGTTAAAGTAAATTCAGGGTTTTTACTGTTGCATCTGTTGCAAATAGTATTCTAGTTGAAAGCTAATGTTTTTTTATTTTATGTTAAGTTGGTCCTTCATCTGTTACCCAACACAGGGCATCAAGTGGAGCTGCATTTAGACTTTTTTTTTCCCATGTGGGCGTTATTTGAATACTGGACATGGCTTGAAATGATATATACACAAATGTCTGTGTGGTGAGTTTTGAGCAATATAGACATTTGCCACCTAAATGTCAGAGGGCACATTGGGCTTCTCTACAGTACTATGCTATGACATGGGGTTGAAGCATTTGCATATAATTTATGGATTCTGTTACATTAAAAGATTTGCATTTATCGCACCTTTAGGTGTATCAACTTGACCAGGCTGTTTGACTGTTACAAAATCCATAGTTCATTATCCCATGATAACAATGTATGCGTTATGTGTGTATATTTTTACCAAAAAATCATTATGCACAAGAGCAAACATTTGTCTAGGTCTAAAGCTAGTTTCAACTACTTTTTTTTTTATTCACAGGACTAATGGACAAATTTATACATTTGTATGATATACTTAAATATTTCAATATATGCATATATAAGTGTTACCTTATAAAGTGGAATACACATAAGAAAAAAAAAACAATACCTGCTTTCCTCATCTTCATCTCTGTGTCTCCTGTTAGTTCACCACCTCCTACTTAGCATGTTAGCTCTTATGAGCAGGGCCTTCCCCCACCTGTCATTACCCCTCTACCTTTTCCTAATTAATTAATTAATTAATTAATCTTGCATTTTCTTACATATTGTTCTGCTTCTTCTTCTCCTCTTCCTTCTCCTTCTCCGTCTCCTCTTCCTTCTCCTTCTCTTCCTTCTCTTCCTTCTCCTTCTTCTTTCCCTTTTCTTCTTTCCTTCTTCTTTTCTTTTTCTTTCTTCTTCTTCTTCTTTCTGCTTTTTCCAAAAATAAATCATTGGGAGATTATATTCTCTGCTGTCAAATTCTATGTTTCTTTGTGTAGTCAAATTTAAGAATGCTGCATTACAGTACCACTAATAATGTCAATTTTTCATTCATTTTTACCATAAACCTCACAGAACCAGCAGTAACAGCATCTTGAAATGATAAACCATACAAAAAGAATGTGTGAGGACAATCAGACACAAGTCACCTATATAAGACTAATTGGATTTCGAGACCTGTGCAAATTCAAGGCATTGTTATTCATTGTGTTCCTTTTCACATATGTAATGATACTGACTGGAAACACCCTAATAATTATTTTGGTGACGACCATTGATAATCTTAAAGTTCCAATGTTCTTCTTTCTCAAACACTTAGCTATGGTTGATATGCTACTTACCACCAGTGTGGCTCCCATGACATTGCACATCATATTCCTAGAAGAAGGAAGAGTATCCATTGTGGGCTGTATAACACAGCTGTACTGTTTCAGCATCTTTGGAGCTGTGCAGTGTTTTCTCATTGCTGTAATGTCCTATGACCGGTTTTTGGCTATTTGTAACCCATTGCGATATACTTCAATGATGAATCCAGATGTTTGTCTCCAGCTAGTGATGGGGTCATGGCTATTAGTCACCATTTTAATAACAAGTGAATTGGTTTTTGTTTGTCAGTTTAACTTCTGTGGTAAGAATTACATTGACCACTTCTTCTGTGACATTGGACCAGTTGTGGAATTGGCAACTTCCGACACCACCATTGTGATGTTACAAGACTTTGTCATCTCCACATTTGTGATATTTTTTCCATTTGCCTTCATCGTAATAACATATTTGAGCATTTTATTTACCATTGTCAAGATGTCTTCTTCTCAAAGAAAGAGAAAAGCCTTCTCCACATGTGGTTCTCACCTCACCAGTGTATGTACATACTATGGCACCTTAATCACAGTCTACATAACTCCATCCAATGAAGGTACATCCAATGTAAACAAATATCGGTCACTCTTGTACATTATAGTGACTCCATTAATGAATCCAATTATTTACAGTCTGAGGAACCAGAAGTTGAAAAGAGGGTTAGAAAAATATCTGAATGATTTCAGGACAAATATTTGTGGAAGATAAAATTAAATATTTTTTAACATAACATAATTTTTCACCCAAAAATCATATTGTAATTATACTTTGACAGGATATTAATTTAACTATGAATACTTTGACCAATGTTCAGTGTTTCAGTGCTCAACTGCTGCAGAATCTGCAAAAAATCAGGAAATAACATTGTATGATTTTTAAACAATTTATTGTATATTCTTGCGGAAATTAAATATTTGGACAATCAAAAAGTTTAACTCAATACTTTATAATGTAACCTCGTTTGGCAATTACAGAGGTCAAACTTTTCCTGTAGTTCTTGACCAGGTTTGCACACACTGTAGCAGGTATTTTGGCCCACTCTTCCATGCAGATCTTCTCTAGATCTGTCATGTTTTGGGGCTGTTGCCGGGCAACACAGACTTTCAAATCCCTCCAGATTTTTTCTATTGGGTTAAGGTCTGGAGACTGGCTAGGCCACTCCAGAACCTTAAATGCTTGAAATGCTTCCTTAGTTGCCCCAGTTTGGGGTCATTGTCATGCTGGAAGACCCAGCCACATCCCATCTTCAATGCTCTTACTGAGGGAAGGAAGTTTTTGCCCAAAATGTCACGATACATGGCCCCATTCATCCTCTCCTTAATACGCATCAGTGGTCCTGTCCCCTTTGCTCAAAAGCAGCCCCAAAGCCTGATGTTTCCACCCCCATGCTTTACAGTGGGTATGGTGTTCTTGGGATGCCACTCATAATTCTTCTCCAACCAAACACGGCGAGTGGAGTTTATACCAAAAAGTTCTATTTTGGTCTCCTCTGACCACATGACATTCTCACAATCCTCCTCTGGATCATCCAGATGGTCACTGGCAAACTTTAGATGGGCCTGGACCTTTTGGGCACTGCAAGATTTGAATCCATGATGAAGTAGTGTGTTACTAATGGTAACTAAGCTATAAATAAACATCCTGTGAATCATATCGAAAATAAGGAGAGAAAACCACACACAGCTGTTTCGGAGCCACTGGGGCGCTGTCATCATCAGCAGCCCATGTGAGTGTTCCCCTGATCCAGTCCAATACTGGTCCTGGAAGAATGCACTAGAAATAGAAGAAAAGGTGCGATTAAACATTTATTCACCAGATCCAGATAAAGAAGAAATCACACGGGCTTATGCCCTAGCAGCGTACCGCAATAAAAGCTAAAGCAAACAAGGGTTTTACCGCTCCGGCGGGTGGTAAGCACACGTGCGGCGACCCGGCATCCTCAACGCGGGGATCACCAATGCGTCCTGGAGCAGGCCAAAGTAATTGCAGGTAATTGCAGGCAGAAATTCCAAAGGAGACAGAGAAGCGTCAGATGCCCGGCCCTACGCGTTTCGTCTTAACGAGACTTCATCAGGGGGTGTGTCTGGGTGACGTTAATAAAACAGTAAATATACAATCAAAACTAATAAATGCATGAACATATAACTATAAGGAGCTAATTACAAATCAATACATAAAATTACTCAATTGTATAAATATTAAACATATAAATTTCATCCCTATGATTGCAACATAAAAGACCACTCCATAAAATAAACAAATAGAAATATATCTATTACCAATAAATATAATATAAAATATTTAAATTAGGCTAAACAATCCTAAATATTATAATGAATACTCTGTTTTTTTTTTTTTTTAAATCCGTGCACAACTGAATTTTATAAATTTTGGGAAATGAATTATTAAGTATAAAAGGAGTAAGATATATCTAATACAAATAGGCGAAGAAATTATCTAATCTAAAAATGGGGCAGGCTCAAAGCTCTCATTTAAACCCCCCGGATTAAGAGTGCCAGGAGTCGAGATCCAATAGCATTCTCTCTTGGCTAGCTGTTTGAGTCGGTCACCTCCCCTACTATCCAGGACTACATGTTCTATTGTCTGGATTTTAAAACCATCTATCGACCTCCCATGGACGGTAGCAAAATGTCGGGAGACGGAATGGGATTGGTTCCAATTTAGGATGTTTCGATAATGTTCTAACGCTCGTATTTTTAACGGGCGTTTGGTTTTGCCAACATATAACTTTCTGCACCTGCACTGTAGCAGGTACACCACAAAGGTCGTATTACAGTTGGTATAGTCCTTTATTTTAAATTGTATAGAACAACTAGAATCAAAAAACACCCTATCTTTTGAAATATACCGACAGATTTTACATCCCCCACAGGGGTAACAGCCAAAACCCAAAGGCTGTTACCCCTGTGGGGGGTGTAAAATCTGTATATTTTATAGACTGCAGAGTGCCCATTTCTTTATACTACTGGATCTTTGTTCACGTTCGCACCGCAGCAAGCTACACACCAATAAGGTGTTTCTATATGGAGTTCTGTTTTTCTACAATATTATATATATTATAGGCAAAAAAACTTCCTGTGAGGGAAGGAGGATCCGCACTCCTATAACAATGGTAGAGATATTGTGTGCACGGCTAAAGGGTAATATAACAGGAAATGGTTATGCAGGGCAGAAACCATAGCCAGCACATTTTTAGAAAAAAGGCACATAAAGAGATGATAAAAAATTTGGTTTTTAATCCAAATATATGTCAGACAGAATCACAAAGGTTACTTGTAACACTAAAAATGTGCTGGCTATGGTTTCTGCATAACCATTTCCTGTTTTTTATAATTACCCTTTTGCCGTGCACACAATATCTCTACCATTGTTATAGGAGTGCGGATCCTCCTTCCCTCACAGGAAGTTTTTTTTGCCTATATATATATATATATATACACAAATACATGCTGGCGATAGGCTATATATATATACACATCCTCTAACTTGTATTAGTAAATTTGAGTGCTGTCTTTCTATTTCTATTTGTCCCTCCCACCCTGTAGTTTGACCTTGCACATTATGCTTTGGAAAGGTGAATGTGTTTTTAGTTTCTAATTTGACGCAGGTGGTAATGAGCCTAGGTGGCACAATTTTCATCTTACAATCAGTCGTCAATAGCATACGGTCTGATTTTAGGCTCGTCTTGGAGCACTCAAATGAGGTGCAGTGCCGAGGCGGAAGGCGAGCACCTGGTTTGTGTTTTTAGTTGTATTAGTTATCTGATGTTACAATTGTCTGTACAACATGTGACCTGGAAGATGTTTATCTGCTTTCTTGGCTCTTATCAATTCAGCATTTCAATATGATCCTATCTGGATCCCAAAGTTATATTTGACCATTTCAAATAATAATTCAGTTTAATTAATAAATTTGAATTTTACCCACAAATAAGTATCTGTCGTCTTGAGTTGTCTCTTTAATGGGTGAAGTGACATGGTTGGGGGGGACACACATCACGCATGGGAGGTTTATAGGTTTATAAGTGCAAGAAGAAACAAACAAAGGGCCGCATTCAGAGAAACGTCCAAAACAAGTACGTAATTATTTGCATGGACGCAGCAAGGCCACACCCCTGACACTCCCCTCACACGACTCACAAGTGACTGGACCTGCCTTATCTTTCCGTGGGCATTTGTGTGCGTTGAGTTGTCCCGTATGTGTGTATCTAACTAACCGCGCCCACGCTCCTTCATTAAAATGCCTCCCCCACCCATTTTTATTTAAATTCTCACGCGCGTATTTTAACGTGGGAGATCCGTGCGTATTTACCCACGTGCGAGTCACATGTCCGTTCGTAAAGCACTTCCACGCATATAGTCTACGTGAACTCCATAAATAAAGTTACTACGCATGCACAGTTGAAACAAACCTAAAAATACGCATGGGGCTCGCCGCGAAAACGGTTCTCTGAATACGACCCAAAGTCTTTTTTATGGACACACCAGTTATATGTTTTTGACATATTTTTTGTTCCATATCAGGTCACAGTAGGTGGAAAGCACAACACAGCGGAGGTCAGTATTGTCCTTACATGGTTTCCAAGCTGCATTGTAATTTATCCTGTGTGTGGAGTCATGGACATAATTGTTCAAATGCGCTCACTACAATGCGCTTAAAAGGAAATGGGACCTTGTGACTGCTATGACTGTTGAATCCCTGCTCGTGATGAATTTTAATCCATGTTTTGGCCGATTTCACAAAGATATATAAAATATCAGAGACACTGGGAGGCTTAAATAATATGATAGACTGTAGAAATGGTTAAGACTGTGGCAGCTACATGCATGGTTGTATAAGAAAAGGAATTAATAGCAGAAAATGAGAAGTAGGAATGTCATTGTATAGGCCATTTGTACGGTCTCACCTGGGATATTATCCAGTAACCAGCGTTACTATTACACTGTTATTTATCACATCTCTAATACTATTATTGGGGCAGATCCAGAACTACGCATTTCCGTGAATTTACGTGTGGTGGAGACGTAAATTTGCAGAATTCTACGCACTGCGCATGCGCACCGCAGAAAATACGCATATTCACGTAGCGTATTTTCAAACGTATGGGAAATGCACGTATGTGGCACGTAAATACTTACGTGTGGGCGTGCTAATTTTACGTTAGTCAACAATACGTGCGTTTTACGTGAAGTAGGCGGGGGGTGGTATTTAAAGTGTAAAATATGGGCGTGCTAAGCTGCGTACGTTCACGTAGTCAGTACGTCTGTTAGCGGACGTATAATGCTACGTTTGAAAAAGTTAAGGTAGGGTAGCAGTGGCGGAGGAACAAGATAAATCCTTTCCGTTCTGCCGCGTAAAACCGCTTAGCAGAGTAAACACTTACTATCCAATCCTGCACCTGCAGACACGTGAACCAAGGACCAATTACAGCAATCTATATACTTACCAGTGTGTTTTTGATCCGTATGTTACAAGTAAAACACTTGTAGAAGTTTATATTAACAGGAGTGAAAAAGTTAGGTTACTCAAAACATACAGCTTATTGGAGTAAGTACACATGCTTGAATTTGGTACACGGTTTGTTTTTTATATGTCATGTCATTTCAATTTAGTACACAAAGTAAATTGGTTTTTTTTTATGTGTCTGATTACGATTCAGCATGTTTTGTTATGTCTCTGTTGGTCATTGAAGTTAATGTTAAATGTTGCCAATTATTTTGGACACTTTAATATAATATGTTACACGTGTAAACATACCAAACATAAAATTTTAAAATTAACAGCAATAATTGTGTGTAAGGTCAGAAATATTATACTAATTCTATTAGCTAAAATGGTTGAAATTGTTTAAACATTTTAGAGTATAAATTGGATTTTGTAATATACATTTTAAATATTGATTTTTATGTGAATAATATGAATATTATTTATTTTAATCTATTATTACATGACATTATAATAATTTTTTTTATTTTGCTTACTCTTTGTTTTTCAGTTTAATAAAATTGTACAAATTATTATTGTATATGAACTGTGATATTTTTTTGTTGGATATTTGTAATGTGAGGGATGAAGTATTTTACTAATATTTCTTAATGTTAATTATACAATACTGTATAATGTCAGTATGTGTGCTATTTATGAAAATGTACCTCATACAATAAATCAATGGCGAGATTTAATTTTTTTTTTCATGGCTTTTATTTACATGTTAGACAAAATAAACATACTATAATAAAAAAAAAAATTTTGTTTGCATCACATTAGACAATAAATTATTTTTTTTGGGAGGTTCTTTTACCACCTTTCTTTTCTTTTGGTGGTGCTGATGGAGCGGGTGCTGGTGATGGATCTGGTGATGGAGCGGGTGCTGGTGCTGGTGTTGGAGCGGGTGGTGGTGATGGAGCGGGTGCAGGTGATGGAGCAGGTGCAGGTGATGGAGCGGTTTTTGATCTGGTTTTGGGAGCAGAATACACAATCTCAACGTTCTTGCTCATGGCAGAAGATCTTTTGGATGCTCTTACTGTTGTTGCACTTCCATCCGTGCTCATGGCAGATGTTGATGGTTGTGCAGTTTGCAGGGAATCTCTCCTGACGGTATATTCAAAAAATGCCTGCATGATGTCCCGGATGCTGGTTAGTGTTTCATTGAGTGTGTCCAGAGCTTTATTGCTGATTTGCATCTGCTCATACAGTGGGTCCAGTTTATTTATAATTTGGGTAGTGCGTTGCTGCATTGATGCTATTGCAGAGGATGGTACCGGAATTTCCACATCTTGTGTAGGTGATGGTGAGGATGGTGGTGATACTGCTGGTGGTTGTGGTTGTGGTGGTGGTGGGAGGTGTTGTTGGGATGTACTTGGCTCCACATCATCATAGAGGGAATGCGTATCCTCCAATCTTTCCTCTATGTTGTAAAAAATAGAGAACACAAGGATCATGTCATGTGAGTAAGATGATAATTTTGGGTTGTACAATTCAGAATGGCCTACAAATTAAAAAGTTCACATATGTCTACACAAACTTCCATTCACTAAGTAACACCATTCAAAAACATACTTGATTGTAGGGGTTTTAAATTTAATCAAATCAAAATTTGTTCTGTGGTGAGTTAATGTTTACACTCACAGGTCTAAATAACAGTTAGAAAGTAAAGCTGCTCACTATCTGAGTGTTGTTTGTTAAAATTCAAAACCCAATGTGAAACTTCCAAATTAAACAATGTTGGACCATGGATGAACTAATTTCTGAAACTTAGCAAGGTATGGATCAAGAGCATGGTAAACAAAATATTATATTTCACTTTAATAATTA
>WWET01003995.1:50638-65078 GCA_011038615.1 Limnodynastes dumerilii | reverse complement strand
GTCTGACTTGTGAATCGGGCGGAAACTAATGCGACCCTAAGTCAGACGGAATTATACGGACCTAAGGATTTGCATAGAAATGGGGGGGAGGCATTTAGATGAGGGAAAGGAAAGTTGGCGCGCTTACAGAGTTAGGGCCCTAAATATACGTAACTAATACACATAGGGTTGGAAGTGAGTGCGGCCAGTTGGTGCAAGTCTATGGAGGTGGAAGTTTAGGTCTGACCGGAGGTTGCGAGGGGAGTGACTGTTTATTCTGGTGGGTGTAACCTGTTCCGACCTGCCACTTAGATGCGTATATTTGCGGCCTGATCGCCGACGGATCTCTGAATCAGACCCACTAACTCTAAATATGTCTAGTTATAATGGTCTAATCATGTAATTCCCTTTTTTTGTAATAAGTTCTTTGTAATTTGTTGCAAATTCTTTCTCTTTATCTGTGTTTAATGACTGTATTCATTGCTAGGGTATAAATATTAAGAAGGGATATGAGCTCTTATAATTTAAATATAAATACTAAGAAACTATATTTTCTTTTATCCTGATATACTTAGAGTCGGTACTGTTTTAATTGAAGACTGGTAATTATTGTACAGCCTAAAAACAGATTTTTCCATAGTTAATATCTGTCGTTTTAATGAAAATATTGATAGATCAGAATATTTCTATATCTATATACTTAAATCTAAATGAGAATATCAATTCATGTACTGCACTTTGCTGTGAGTAAAAAGGTGCGGTGAGTAACGACTTATATAAATTGAAACTCATGTCTTAAAAAGCTCAATGTAAAAATACCAATCTTATAATTTTATGATTTTACAACTGCATAAGATTTTTTATTTGTATCTGGTATGTATCCCTTCAATTCCGCTGTTATATCAGTGAATTTTAGGTTTTAAACTATGTATATAGAAGGATTATTAATTATGCATGCACCTGGAATACTACTGTTTGTACCTATAAAAGTCACGGGGGGTGGTGGTTTGATTATATCTTCTGACAAAGTCTTGTTAAAGATGAAACACATAGAGGACCTTAAGCCTACTTGCACGTGAGAAGCTGAACATCTTGGAAGCCGTTGTTGCTCGAGTGATGCGCAGTCTTTCTCCATGTGCGATAGTATTGTTATGTGCTGATTCCCACTCTCGGAAAGAGATATTTTAACGGTACACTGAATAACTTGTGGAACCTGTCTCTTAATAAAAAGATTTTACACTATGGAGCGCACCCTCTGTTTTTCTATTTCCTAGACATTGTTTGGACTGCACAAGGACCAGTCCTATAGGAGGGGAGCAGCGATCTTTAATAGGACCTGGTGTACTAAAGAGAAGCCAATACACAAAAGTCTGTGACTGGATTTATGATTGGAACTCTGTCCAAATAACTTTTGAACAGCCCACTATCTCATCGTATAGAATATCATTGGAACTTTCACCAGAGCACACTATACTGCTATATATAGGTCCGTCGGCTTTCATCAGAAGGAAACCTGATTAACAGGAGAAACGCGTCAAGGTGAACAGCACAGAGATTTTCTGATTCTCCTGCCGCCTCTCCGGCTATTAAGACCGCAGGCTATACCCTATCATCAGGAAAATAGAACTATATACCACATTACCATCTACTAAGAAAGGGAGCTCCCTAACAGGAAAGAGTCCGTGAACACACTATCACCGGAGTTCGTGGGGCTAAAGCCCTCCCACAATACCTGCCGACATTGGATCCTGACACGATAGACTGCCGGAGGGGCGTCCGTTGCGAGGACCACTGACTTCCGTATTGGTAGGCAACGAGCAGGAGTGTGGTGTGGCATGCCAGCCCCAAAGGTCCTGTGAGTATTGCCGATGGACCTAATCAAATTCTGCTGATACAATCTACCGAGAAAAACTGTGAGTACAACTTCTCACTAAATATCTACACAGACTTTGCTACACTATACTCTACCACAGCAACTGGGAGGCAGATTACTGTCCCAACTACTTCTATTATCGACGGCTGTAATGCATTGCGGTCAGAAAGTATATTTCCACAGCTAGCAGTCATGAAAACATTACCACCTATACTGATTGGTAGAAATACTGTGGACTAAATGAACTGCAGAAGTTGTCCAACAAATAGTTGAATTCTGGCATACAAAAAAGTTGATATTTACTTATGTATCGAATGGTGGTACCTATGAAAATCTAGCTATATGAGTGCAATTATTAGTCCTACGGGGGATAAGGAGATCAGTTTATTTTAATTTTAAGGGCAAAACAAACTTATTATTTACACCATATATAAATCCTGTCGACAGGTGTAATAGATAATATTGCCTTTTATCTGTCTGTGCAATATTGATTTTATACGTTGTTATTTCTGAATTGTTTTAGTTATGTGCATTGTATGATTTTATACTTATATATTGTTTTATATGTCGTTATCTGGTACTTTTTAATAAATATCGTTGGTTAGATTCCATAGCGCAACCCTGTGTGTTTATATATGTTTTTTTTTAAAGGGGACTAGTCATCCCCAGAGTCGCTGCTGGAAAAATACCATTGATATTGAAATCACAAAAAACACAATATTCCTTTTTAACCGAGCGCTGGTGTAGTACCTGGATGAGTTTCCAAGTATAATTTTTCTTATTTCCAGGGTCACAGCTGTTGTGGAAATTATTAACATCACAACCCTTTGGTGCATCACCTAACTGCACTCACTGTATATCGCCAATGGGAGCTTGTATTATGCTATGCAGAATGTATTTTGATAAAATGATCATATGTGTCCATATTAGAGAGTAGATAAGATCAGTTTAATATTTTTATTTAATAACAAACAGCAAATATGTACAAACATTTAGAGCAACACCCAATGCAGAAAAAAACATACTTGAATAAAGTTGAAGTAATGGTATGAACGTATCTTTTTCTATTTTTCAGTATAGACAACCAAAATAAAATTATGTTTATTTTTTTAAACACAAAATCTACTAAAATGACTTACTAAGAGATAATGAATTCCTCTAATGCATTTTGGCTCAACTTTTCTGGATAGAATGTCAGACTCACCCAATTACCCAAATTCCCTGCTTTAACAATACTTTTCACAGATTTTTTTTCCAATTAAAATTTCAGAAAAATATTGAGAATTTTAAAAACAAATCATTCTAAAATCCCATTACTGTAAGAAATAAGCCATTGGTTCCCCTTCCCATAGGTTGACTCTCATTTGGTGGTTATGCGTTGAGTGAGCATTTAGTGGACAATGCAAAGGAAGTAAAAAAAAAAATATTTTTTTTTTTCAACTAATATGCAGAAATTACATTAAGTCATTTCAAGTTTAAATGCTATTGCAATTGTCCCAAATAGGTTGTAGAGTATTGGCTTCCTGGACTTATATGTTCACTGTGAGTGATGAAAATGTTTAGTTGGAAACTGTATTTACTTAAGCTTTCACTGGCACTTGCTGGAATCCATCCTTACTTTATATTGCCTATGTGCACCAATCATTTCCCTGCCACAGAACACTCCTCCAAACGCAGGTGGTTGCATCATTTAATTAGAGTGAGCATCCTATAGATGTGAAGGAAAATAAACTACAGGTTGGGCATGCTATTCACCACATAGCAACAAGGGGTAGGGGAAGAAATTTCTAGAAGAGTAAATATTTGTTGTTGTTTATTGGCTGGGGAGATAGGGAGGGGTTGGGTTAGGTCATGTGACAGTTGTCTTATAAGATAAGGTTCTGGGCGGGGTCTCCCGCTGTGATCTTCGTTTTGGGAAGGTTGAGTATCTCTCATTGTTTCCTGATAGTGGTCTTAGCATTGTATGGTGTAGGCAGTGATAGCTTGTGTCTGTATTGTAGTATTTTATTTATTTTATCTGCATATAATTTTTCCTATCTGTCCATTTTAGTTTGGTGTTTTTTTCTGTTTTGCTTTCTTTTTCCCATTCTCTTTCTGTTTGTCTTTCTTTCTATCCCCCTCTCTCTTTTTTCCCCCTTTTTCTATTTCTTTTCTGTAGGTAGGGTTTTTGTGCTTACCTGAAATTCATCGCCCTGTTCGCCAGCGCGTCGCTCCCCATCGCTTTCGGGATGTGGGGCCTGTTTCCATGGCTGCCGGAGAGGAGAGCCCCTTGTCCGAACGTCGCGCCGCAGAGGGGGTGCGTGCGCGTGTCGCAGCTCCTCCTGCTGGCAGTGGCACGAGCGCACGCTCCTTAGTGCGTTCTTCCGGCGCCGCTGACGTCACTCAGCGTGCGCCGGAGGTAGGGAGCGTTAACATGGCGGCCCCCACTGTCCGGTGGGACTTCTCAACGGAGGGTCCAGGACGCAGGGGCAACTAGGAGACAGAGTGGCTCCCACAGCAGGACATCCAGGGAGAAGGCCAATTCTTTTGCACATCGTGGGGGAGAGCTGCTGGCGGACATAGTGATGCCAGGTATGAATACTGCAGTGAAAGCAGCATGTCTGATATGGACTTCGCTGCTGATGACTTTATACCATTTCCTGACTCTGTTGTGCCAGCTTCTGTTGATAGGGCCTCTGGAGCTGGAGACAGTGTGGAGGCGGCTGGTCAGCCTGCGGTGGGCTTTCTGGATATAGGTGCTGCAGCAGTTTTGGATACTCCTCACGGGGATACTATTGGGGGAGGTGTGTCGGGCAGTTCACAAAGTGTTCATATGGTTCCGGACACCCCCTTGCCTGCTCCCAGTGCACCAGTTTATGCTCCTGGTTCAATTATGGCTTCATCTGTTCCCATACCATCTCCGTCATTGTTCTCTCAGCCAGCTCCTTCTCCGGCCTATGCTTCATCTTCTCAGTGGCCTTTTCCCCCTCTTATTTTCCAGGGAAATATGTGGCCATATTTTGGGCAAAGTTTTTTCCCTCCTTCTTTCCCACAGTCTCAGATGCCGCTATCATATTTTCCTGGGGTAGTTCCTGGTGTTTCATCAAATATTTTGGTTCCTGGTTCCTGTTTGGCAAATAATGTTTCTAGTGGGGGTGTGGTAGCGCAAGGACAGGCGATTTCGTCTAGGGCTAGTGAGGTGGTTGTTCAGGTTAATGCATTGGCTAATGTTATTCCTGTCTCAGCATCTTCATGTAGTGCGGCTGTGGTGGCACCTGAGCCTGTTCCAGGTACATCCAAGGATTTTGACCCTCGAACTCAAACATCGTCCGCTAATCCGGGGAGCAATTTGGAGCCAGGTGAGGAAAAAAATGCTGGTAATGTTCCATCTGAGGGTGAAGAGTCTAGTGCTGAGAGCATTTGTTCCAGCATAGACTCCTCGGAGTTAGGGTAAGAAAGGAGTAGGTAATAAGGGGAAGCAGAAGGCAAAGGCCCCTGCTAAGCGTTCTGGCCCACCATCACGTTTGGTGGATAATGCTTTAATTACATGGGATGTGCGTCAGTCCACTACAGAGCGTATTAAAAAGGGTCATTTTGTGGACATGTTTGTGGTAACACAAGCGGGAAAAGAAGGCTTAGCAGCGGCCAAGGGGAAGAATGGAGTTGGGGAGGATGCCTTCCATAATTTCTCTAATTGGTTAGGGGGTTATGTCCCTTTTGCTGCGTGCTACCTCGAAACTAGACCTACGGAGTATATGGGTATCCTCCGCTATTTGCATTTGGTACATGATCTGTATGCAAATAGTAGAGGAAACATGTGGAGGACATATGACGACCATTTTAGGAAAAACCAGGAAGGTGCTAAGAATATAGACTTTGGGGATAGCGATGTGGGGGTTTGATGCGGATTGCTAATGCAAAATCAAGGGTCGAGCTTCCTTTCGTAGATTCCCCCAACAGAATAGATGGTAGCCTTTCCATTTCAGCATGGGAAGGTGTTTTGCATTCAACACTGCGCGCTGCACTAAAGGGCCAGGTTGTAGATACCAGCACCTGTGCAGTAAATATGGGGGTACGCACCCAGCAAAAAACTGCAGGCAATTGGGGTCAGATTTTAGAGCAGGTCAAGGGCCCAGGAACCCTCAGCAGGGCGGCAACCCCAATTAGGTTGCACGCCATGCTGACTTGGTTGGACGTTTATCCAAATAAAGTAGATGCAAAGATTTTGACTGAAGGGTTTACTAACGGTTTTTCGTTTGCCCATTGAAGAATCAGTTATCACGGGTTGTACTAGGAATCTTAAATCGGCCAGGCAGTTACCTAGTGTTGTATTAGATAAAGTGTTAAAAGAAGTTAAAATGGATAGGATGTCAGGGCCTTTTTCGCATCCGCCTCTTGCAGGTCTTACAATGTCTCCTGTGGGGGTGGTTCCGAAAAAGGTTCCGGGGAAATTTCGTTTGATACAACATCTGTCTCATCCCGTCCGTGAATGATGCGATTGATCCGACGGCTTGCTCTGTTTCTTATCAGCTATTCGGGGGGGCATTGGCGATGGTGCAATCCAGTGGCACAGGGGCTCTGTTGGCAAAGCTTGATATTGAGTCAGCGTTTAGGTTATTGCCTTTGCATCCTGACTCATTCAAGTACATGGGTTTTAAATTGCCGGAAGGTTATTTTGTTGATAGAGCTCTGCCTATGGGTTGTTCCATTTCTTGTGCCCTGTTCGAAAAATTTAGCTCTTTCTTGCATTGGTGTTTAGAAGTAGGATGTCATCATACTGGTATTGCCCATTACCTTGATGATTTTCTATTCATTGGTCCAGCTAATAGTGACGATTGTCAGAAAGTCTTATTTTCTGCTCAGTCTCTGTTTTATCACTTTGGAGTGCCAGTGGTGCCAGAAAGGACAGAGGGGCCTTCCACATGTTTATCCTATTTGGGCATTGAAATTGATACCGTGGAAGGTTCTTGTAGGCTCCTATCGGATAAAATTCAGAAAATTAGGGATTTATTGTTAGATCTGCGCGGCAGGAAGAGAGTTATTCTGAAGAAGGTACAATCTCTTTTTAGGTTTGCTAAATTTTGCGTGTAGGGTGATTCCTATGGGCAAAATTTTTTGCCGTAGAATAGAAAGGGCAATGGCAGGAGTTAGGCTGCCGCATCATTTTGTTCATTTTTCGGGTGAGCTTCGGGATGACATAGATGTGTGGTTAAGGTTTATAGAGTCATTTAACGGAGTGCGAATTTGGCCTTCGGTAGCGGCATCAAATGTCGAATTGGAATTGTTCACAGATGCCGTGGGGTCAAAAGGTTTTGGAGCTTATTTTCGGGGGGCATGGTGTGCGGCACCATGGCCTTCGAAATGGAGCGAGCTCGGGATCACTAAGAACTTGGTGGTATTAGAACTCTTCCCGATTGTCGTAGCCGTTGATCTTTGGGCGGCTTTGTTAAAAGACAGTAGCATCATTTTTTGGTGCGACAATCTGGGAGTTGTCCAGGCCATCAACAGTCAGAGGGCCTCTTCCCCTCCAGCGGTAAGATTATTGAGGCACTTGGTTTTGCAGTGTTTAAAATTTAATATATCTTTCAAAGCGAGGCATGTTCCTGGGGTTGAAAATGTACTTGCGGATGCGCTGTCCAGATTTAATTGGCCAAAATTTAGGGAGTTGGCGCCGAATGCCAGTGATGAAGGCTTGTCCTGCCCTTCTCATCTATGGCAGATTGTGCAGCCGGCTTAGAAGCTTTGGCGTCTGGCTCCCTGGCTCCTAGTACGTTGCGGTCCTATCGGAGTGCGTGGGATCAATGGGTCTCATATAAGAGGAGTAAGGTTAGCGAAGGTAAGTCAGATAGAGATTTGCTCCTGCAGTGGGTATGGAGGGAATTCCAGGTGGGTAGGTCCAAATCATCTATGGTTTCAGTGCTGGCGGGAGTGTCCTTCTTTAACAAATTTTATGGCCTTCCAGATTTCACTAAAGGGTTTTTTATTGCTAGGATTTTAAAAGGCTGGGCGCGCAGTAAGGCTCAGCCGGAAGATAAACGTAAGCCCATTACTTTAGATTTGCTAAGACAAATTATTCAAATGGTAGGGAGTGTAGCCTTTGACAAATTTGAGACTAAATTGTTTAGGTTAGCTTTTGCTTTCGCGTTCTTTGGTGCCTTTAGGGTATCCTAACTCATAGAGGGGGGTAAATATGCTAAAGGATCTGGTTTGTTAAGAAAAAATGTTACGGTCTCTGATTCATCGATCTCTTGCAAGATCCATAAATCAAAGACCGACCAGTTGGAAAAAGGCAGATGGGTTGTGCTTAATAAACACGAGATAATCGACATCTGTCCTGTTTCTCTAGCGGGGCACTATTTGAGCGGGGGTCACCCGGATGGGTCAAATTGGTTAGCTCACAGGGACTCCTTTCCCCTTACTAGATATCAATTTATTTCGGTCCTAAAGATGTGTGTTGGTAAACTAGGCCTGGATCCCACCTCCTATAACACGCACTCTTTTAGGATAGGGGCGGCAACTTCTGTTAGAATAGGGGCAGCAAC
Organism: Limnodynastes dumerilii; assembly: GCA_011038615.1. NCBI lineage: Eukaryota > Metazoa > Chordata > Amphibia > Anura > Limnodynastidae > Limnodynastes > Limnodynastes dumerilii. The sequence goes on along the minus strand of WWET01003995.1, from coordinate 56,705 downwards.
TTCTGCGGCCTTGGAGGGCAGGTCCGCGGATCAAATTATGAGTATGGGCAGATGGAAGTCTGCGGCCTTCCGCAAATACATTCGGGTTGAAGGTTTACAGGTTTAAAGTATTTAGGTGTTGATTATTATTGTGGGGATGTTGTTATGTTAATCAATTTTTTATTCAGGTTAGGTAAGTTGTTAGTGCAGTTAAGCAAGGCCAGTTTAAACTTTGAAAGGGTTTTCTCCTGCATTTTTCCCCTTTAGTAAGGTCTCCATATTGGCTTCTCGGGGACTTTGGGGGTTTTTCAGGAGTTGTTCCCCTTACGGAGACTTGAGTTGCCACTGCTTGCTGCTTCCCTTCCCTTGAGTTCTTTCCATTTGTCTTGGTATGTATGTGCAGATGTGTTGGTTAGTTGGTGAAGTGGTTAGTATAATTTTTGACAATGTTGAATATTTTGTATTACAGGACAAGTGCCCCAGGTTCGCAAGATTTGGATCGTGGGGCACTCATTCATATTTTGGGCGGGTAGGTTTATGGATAGCAGGACAGGGTTGGTTTTACCAGTCGGGTGGAAGATTGAATGGTTAGGCTTTTGGGGTATGCGTTAAGAGTCGTTTTACACATTTTTCGTTAAAAGGGTTCAAAAATGTGGTTTGCCACAAGGTTTGGTGGTTCATTTTGGGGGCAATGACTTGGGAGTCATCACTTCTTGCGAGTTGGAGTTGAGTATGAAAAGGGATTTTAAAGACATACACGCCAATTTTCCTGATTTGTTGTTAATTTGGTCTCACATGATCCCAAGGCGTTCCATTAGAGTAGGCTCAATTAAGAAATTGGACGGGGCACGCAAATATATTAATAAATCAATAAGCAAGTTGGTGCTTTCTTTGGGAGGCCGAGTGGTGGCACATCCACAAATTTAGTTTACGGATGAATCCTTATTTCGACAGGATGGCGTGCACCTGTCAGACAAGGGTAATATGTTTTTTATACAAAATATTTTTGGGGTGCTACAGGGTTGTTAGGTGGCGGGCGTAGGTATTTGAGGATACCTTCGTTTGGGCAGTAGAGGTGTGGTGTCACCATTTCAGTTTGGCGCAAAAAGATGTGGAGAGAAATATTTCTGAGTAGAGGCGCACCCTTCTGGTAACGCCAGCCTGCCCGACCTGCGACGGGGGGTCTTGGTCTGCCTCCTCCAGATTGATGAGGTGTGCAATTTGAAGTGGTGGAGCCGGGGGAACGGGGTTGGGGGGAGGGGGTATGCGCCTGTTGTTTGACATTCAGTTGTCCTGTTAAGTTCCAGAGGTGACACACACCTGCTATGGCCACCTTGTCTCAACCCTAAATTTTATAGTCAAATAATCAATAATCAATTTCAATTAATAGATCAGGGTTGTTGTTTATTTCAATAAACCTATGCCCCCTTTTAAACCGCATTTAAAGTTGTCCGTGTCTTTTTTGGTGTGATTGTTGTGTGGTGGATGGCATGCATCAGCCTTAGTTAGTTTAATTAGAGTGAGCATCCTATAGATGTGAAGGAAAATAAACTACAGGTTGGGCATGCTATTCACCACATAGCAACAGGGGGTAGGGGAAGAAATTTCTAGAAGTAAATATTTGTTGTTGTTTATTGGCTGGGGAGATAGGGAGGGGTGGGGTTAGGTCATGTGACAGTTGTTTTATAAGATAAGGTCTGGGTGGGGTCTCTTGCTTTGATCTTCGTTTTGGGAAGGCTGAGTATCTCTCATTGTTTCCTGATAGTGGTCTTAGCATTGTATTGTGTAGGCTGTGATAGCTTGTGCTGTATTGTAGTATTTTATTAATTTTATCTGCATATAATTTTCCTATCTCTATGCTTTAGTTTGGTGTTTTTCTGTTTTTGCTTTCTTTTTCCCATTTTCTGTCTGTTTTTTCCTTCTTTCTATCCCCCTCTCTCTTTTTCCCCTTTTTCTATTTCTTTTCTGTAGGATGTGTCCGAGCAAGACAGATCCAGAAGAGGCCCCATATCACAAAAAAAGTGGTCAATCACATTAGGACCACAAAGAAACAAAGTTAGCAAACACAATGCTGGAATAATTGTCATTATGAACCCTAAAATCCAACACAATACAGTTAGAGAGAAACAAAGTTTTTTGTCCATAATGGTGGTATAGCGCAATGGATTACAGATAGCGAGGTATCGGTCATAAGACATGGCGGTGAGCAGAAGACACTCTGTACCTGCTGAGTCACCATAGATGACATACTGAATGATACAATTTTTCAGGGGCAAAGTGACACCACCCAGCAAAGTGATGTTCAGTAAACTGGGGACAATGTTTGATGTAAGCATCATATCAGTGAAAGACAGGTTACTCAGAAAGAAGAACATTGGAGTATGAAGACGATAACTGACTGACACTATAAAAATAATGACAACGTTCCCAATGATTGTCAGCAAGTATGTGAAAAGGAAGACAAAGAAGACCGGGAACTTAAAATCCTCCAGGTTTCCAAATCCTTTGAGTTGTATTTCGGTCACGGTTGTCTGGTTCATTTTAAAGATGGAAACAAAATATGATTACACCGTATATATTATGTCACATAATATGTATATCTATTTCACTTTATATGGTTAAAATGACCACAAACTGTAGTAGGATGACATTCTTGGTGTCTGATCAGTGACAGTGCACAGCTGGACCCCATAGCAAGACGCATGGATAGGTCACTTTAGGTTTTGCAACACAAGAGTGTGATAATTTCCAGATGTATGAAGGTCTGGAAGGATACACAGAAAAGAAGAACACTTATAGTCTGCATTGAGTAGGAGGGAATGTCTGCTTGATAACTTAGTTCCCCTGTTAGAAGGTCCATTCCTATTATGTCAGAATGCGTCTGATAGTGTTCCAATTAATTAGTGCTGATTTCCATGGGTAATGGGTGACTAACAGGAACATTACAACTTAGAGAGAATAGATATACATTTTTCCATGCATAATCAACTAGTAAAATGTGCCCATATCTAAATACTAAATTGAAATACAAAATAAAAATTGTTGTATGACATCACAAAACAAGAAAGGTCAATTACAAGCCATGTCCCAACAATTACGTGTCTAGAAAAGGCCGGCAATGAGATTTCTTACCCATCTCAGCCATTCTACAAGTGCGCCAGACTTTACTCTTGTAAACTGGGAAAATATGGAAAGAATTTATTAGCTAGTAATAGGAAGGAAAAAGAAATCAGACAACTACTATGTGTGCACTTATTGCTCTTTCAGAAGAAGGGCAGTTCCTTATCCTTACTATTGTTTTATTAGTGTAATACATGGTTGTTGTAATATTCTGCAAACTTCTACAATTAATACAAAAAAATCAGAATTAGAATAAAAAAAATCCACTAATGTATAGAAATTAATGAAATATGATATCAGTCTACATCAGTCTACATTTGGAAAATCTATGTATTAATTAATAATGTAATTCCTACTGTAATAAACTATCTTACAGAAGACAGTTCACATTTCTAATATAGGTATTTTGCCCTACAGACTTGTGCTTGTATAGAAAATATATTAATATAGGATATTTTTCTTAGGTATTTTGATGGGCGTAAAATATAAACATTTTCCAGAGAGTAAAAGTTGAGGGAATCCTTACACATTGTTGAGAAGATAAAAGGATGGGGAGTTGTCTTAGTTAATTTTCAGACTTCTTAATATTAAGCAACACAAGCCTATTTAAAATTCTATAATTACTCATTACTAATAATGATTGACTTAGCTGTTACTACTCTTTTTGACAAAACTAAAATACTATGAATATTTTTACATCGTCAAAAATAAGGTAAATTATAAATCATGTTGAGTAAAATTATTGCATTATAACAACACGTGATGTCAAAGAGAACCCCACTATTATTTAAGAAAATGTACTTTAAAATCAATCCCTCCATTTTCCAACATTAGATTAACTGAATTGAGATCACCAATAACTGCTCTAAATTTAATAAATTATTTGAATAAATACATTGTCAATCTACTATAAGAGACAACTTACTGTAGATTTTTATATAGCGCACAAATGTCCTCAAAATGGAAAAAATCTTGAAGGCCTTCTTTAGCTTTAAAAGATGCTTGAAGTAGTGTTATGAGATAATATTGTAAAATCAGTGTCTGAAGAGAAAATGCAATAAAATGTTACTCATTTAACAATCATAATGTTTTCTTTCTAGTGCTTACCTCTAATTAGTTGATAATTAAAAAGCATCTTAAAATCTTAAAATTCACAGACGTAGAAGTAATAAAACAAATGACTGTATAACACGAATAAGCCAGATGTTCACAGGGCATAATGTGTCCTCCCAAACCTTGCGAAAATATATAGAGACGAAGAGAAAAATAACTGTCTTGAGACAACCTTCAAATAATTAGTCCCCAGGAAAAAGAATTCTTCTGTGTATATGTTTAATGAAAATGATTTGGGACACGTTAATGGTAAACAATATTATTGATTATTTTGCTGCAGGGTAGTCTACAAAGATGGGTGATTTTCCAAAACTTTAGATGTACACTTTTCCATACTATGCATTCTCAAACTGCTTTCAGAAGTGTATCTACATATCATAACCTCAGGGCTAACAGTCTTAGGAGATTGTGTTATAAAACTGAGGCATGGGGCTAGATTTACTAAGCAACAATTTGTAAAAATCACTTGGGCAATTTTCCAGTGATTTTCAAATCGCTAGATTTACTAAAGGGAACTCTTCATAAAATCACCCAAAATGCTGTTTCTTCTAAGTCACTGTTTTTACACTTCCCATGGTGATTTAAAAAAGGCAAAATATACAAATTACTGTATTAACTATACAGTGACTTGTAAAATCTCTGCAAAGTCGTCCAAATCTAAGGTAAACTAAAAGAGGTTGGTGTGGGTTTTCGATTTTATACAAATCAACATCCACTTAGAAATAAAAACCTACTCTAATTGACTTACACGGTATGCTCTTAACCCTTAGCATGCTGCTGCATATAGTACTGTAAGGCAGAGTATGCCCATGTTTTAGCATTTATTAGCATAGGATTTATTTTTATTTTTTATGGGTTTTGTTTTGTGTGCTGTAAATGCTGGTAATTTTCAATTTTGTGTCATAACAAACCACACTTCATTATTTGCATCAGTTTAGTGAATCTTGCCCTAAGTACGGAAGTCTGCAGATATTCCTTTTTGTTAATACGGTCCTTTAAATATGTTTTTGAATATGCCCCTGTTAGAAGCTTTGGACACATTTTGAAAGTATAATCCTGTTAGAGACTTTGGACCGTATTCACAATTAAGAGTGAGTTAGGTGTGGACAGATCCGTACCTAACTCTCCCATGCTGCCCCTTGACCCACCCCTTTATGGCACTTAAGAGGCCATAGGGCTTCCTTAAGTAACCATGCATATTTTCATTCTTAAGAAGGAAAATACATACAGAGAAAACCTCCCACGCCCTCCCCGGCTAATCTACATCCCTTTCCCCACCTACTTTAACTAAAATCACCCCGAGACGGCCAGGGGGGAAGCTGGGCCTGCACTGGTGCAATTTTATTTTTGTTTTAATAATTTTTTTTCCTCTTTTTTATTTTTATTTTTTAGTAGAGAATGTGGGGGAGGGGGAGAGCAGGGCTGTAACAGAGCACAAGGAGGGGGTGGGAGCAGCTGAGCTGGAGCTCCTCTCCCTATAATCACAGCTAATTCTTCTCTGGGAGCTCCGCACTGAAGATTTTTTTCAATGTCTTCCCCTGGTGCCTATCGATTAGCCAATCAGAGAGTAGTTGATGTCATTGTCCTACTTCCTCATTGGCTTCTGCTGTGCACCTCCCCCATTTTCTTCACTTCCTCTCAGTTAACCTCGGGACAGCTCTGCTCAGCCTGACAAGTCAGTGTGTGATTGTTACACATGTATGTTGTATATAATGCATCCATGTAAATTATGTGTGTGTGAGTGTAATGTATGTATGTATGTATGTATGTATGTATGTTTGTTGTTTGTAATTAATCAATGTAAGTTATGTGTGCGTGTGTGCGAGATAGTAATGTTTGTATGTTTGTATGTATG
>WWET01003995.1:39142-49315 GCA_011038615.1 Limnodynastes dumerilii | reverse complement strand
TGCGCCTCATATACACACACAACACACACACACAGTGCACTATATATATATATATATATATATATATATATATACACACAAAACATGGCCTGGCACCCTGGTACTCTAGCCAGGCCCCAAGTCTCAGAGTGGTTGTTTTGGAGACTTGGGGACCTTTGTCGGAGGTGAGCTCTCAATTTAAAATGATATATGACCCATAGTTGGGACTCCAATTTTTAGAGTTAGGACCACCTAACAGAGAAGCCTTGTAAGTGACTGGTGGCTAATTATGTATCTGCAGATATTTGTAACTAATTCTCTGACTTTTGTTTTAAAGATAGAAGATTATGGTTAGTCGCTGGGTAATGTATAGAGTGCCAGGCCATGTTTTGTTTTTGTGCAAACTTCCCTTGCTTTGTGCACCTGCTGTATAATTACCCTATAAATTGATTTGAGCCATCTCCATCTTATATATATATAATACATATAATATTAGATAACAGATTAAAGAACCTTATTTTCGATATAACTAAGTAAACTAAGTGAACTAAGCAAAGACACTGGTCTGGATCCCGAACTACGGCCGTCTCCCACAGACGGCCGTAATTCATTGAACGATAGCTACTGCGCATGCGTAGTAGCTATTGTACGTACTCTGCGTATCGTTTCGATACGTAGATTGCGTATATGCGGTCTAAAGGATCCGACCCACTAACTCTAAATATGTCTAGTTTTGATGGTCTAATCATGTAATTCCCTTTTTTGTAATAAGTTCTTTGTAATTTGTTGCAAATTCTTTCTCTTTATCTGTGTTTAATGACTGTATTCATTGCTAGGGTATAAATATTAAGAAGAGATATGAGCTCTTATAATTTAAATATAAATACTGAGAAATTATATTTTCTTTTATCCTGATATATTTAGAGTTGGTACTGTTTTAATTGAAGACTGGTAATTATTGTACAGCCTAAAAACAGATTTTCCCATAGTTAATGGCCCAGATCCAGAACAACGCTTCTGAGCGAATTTACGCGTGGCGGAGACGTAAAATCGCCTTTTGGTAAATACTGTGCATGCGCACCATAGAAAATACGCACAGTAACGTAGCGTAATTGTGAACGTATGGGCCATTCACGTATGTGTCACGTAAATACTTACGTGTGGGCGTGCCAATTTTACGTGAGTCCAAAATACGTCTGAAATACGTTAAGTAGGCGGGGGTTTGTATTTAAAGTGTACAGTATGGGCGTGCTTAGCTGCGTAAATACGTGTTGCCCATACGTACGTGTGCGTATCACTGCGGTTACGTTGGCAAAAGTTAAGGTAGGGTTTGGAAAGCGTATCTTGCCAAAATACGTACGTTCAAGGGGTGAACTACGGCAAACGTAGTTCTGGATCTACCCCAATATCTGTTGTTTTTAATGAAAATATTGATAGATCAGAATATTTCTATATCTATATATTTAAATCTAAATGAGAATATCAATTAATGTACTGCACTTTGCTGTGAGTAAAAAGATGTGGTGAGTAACTACTTATATAAATTGAAACTCATGTCTTAAAAAGCTCAATGTAAAAATACCAATCTTATAATTTTATGATTTTACAACTGCATAAGATTTTTTATTTGTATCGGGTGTGTATCCCTTCAATTACGCTTTTATATCAGGGAATTTTTACGTTTTAAACTATGTATATAGAAGGATTGTTAATTATGCGTGCAGCCCACTATCTCATCGTACAGAATATATTGGAACTTTCACCAGAGCACACTATACTGGTGTATATATATATATATATCATTAAAAATGTTGTGTCCTCTCTCAGGCACCTAAGGAAAAAAAGGGAAGGATGAAGAAAAAAGAACAAAGGTGAGAAGCAGAAAAGAGGTTAGTGACTCCAACATTTGTGCCGCTTCGCGGCGGCACAGATGTATTTATACTTGTCAACTATGGAGTGGGGCAATAATTTGCTGTACCGAGGCTCAGAAATCCTCTTGAAGGCCCTAGAGGTGGCATTAGCACGCCTCCTTCTGACTAAACTATTCTGTGCGGTCTTTAAAGACCGCACTGAGTCAATCTACAGGTACCTAAGTGGTACATCAATTGCGCAAATGACCTACCACACATGCATAGTAGGTCATTACAGAAAAGAACATACTTAAGTATATTTCTGGGGATGCCCCTGTTCAAGATTTTCATAATTTGATTTCTTTTGTGGGGTTTTTTAAAGCCAAAAATGTATTTCACCCTTTAATTTATTTTAGTGTACTTACAAAACACATTTATGTAATATTGTAGATTGGCACTTTACCTAATGTGAAATTTATTTTATGTATTCTGCAATGATTCTGATGAATGTTAATCTAATTTTGAAAAGTACCATTAAACTATACTGTAAAATCCATGAAAAAAAAACATAATAGTTCACTTTCTAACATTTGTCACTGAGTCGCATGGTAGTAGTGGAATTTTTTGCTTGGAAGGCTTTGCAGTAATGTTCTTGTTGCGTATGTTGGGTGTTATTTCACCATCCTCAGCTGGATCAGCACCCCAGCCTCTAAGTTTGGTTTTGGTTCATTTGCTGCTTTTGGTAACTTTTTAAAAGGTTGATTGTATTGATCAGGTCTAGGGTCAGACCCATCCTCTTGTTGAAACAAATGTTTGGTTATACCTAATGTACACCTGTAGGTTTATGCATGTTTTTGACAACCATGTTGGTTGTGATAACTTGGTGGTGTGTTACATTTAGTGTGTTTAGTGTGTTACATGCCCAATAACAGACATTTATCCAATCAGATGTATTCTTACAAAAGTAAACATTTTCCTATACCCTACAGGGTCTGAAAGTTTCAGTGTTGTGATAGCATCTTGTTCCATCCTAGTCCATCCCTCAAAAACACCACCTGATTCAGTACCACCACAACCAATATGTTCCCAATAACCTTACCATGTGCCATTCTACCCCTTCTTCACCTGATCAGATCCCACTAGCTCTGCTGCATTTAGTAACTTGCTCCTTACAACAGTTCTCCAAAAGTTCCCACAATAGTGTTCCTGCTAAATGTGGTCCATGATGTCTTTCTAATTCCCACTTTACACCTCTGGCTCCCACTAATATCCCCCTATCCCCATTCTCCCACTTACATTTGCCTTATTTCTTCTCAGGTCCATCTGCACTGGCTCCATCTAGATGATGATGTCACATCAGCATCCCACTGGTGGATGCCTCTCTCCAAGAATCTATAGTCACATTGGGCTGAATCCTAATATACACTAAGGGGGCATTTTCCAATAGCTGGGATTGGAAAATGCCCCTATTTGGTTCCATGGAGCAAGCATGGACACCACATTACCAGGACGTACTAGGACAGAATGATTCAGATCTGTCCCAGTACTAAATTCAACATTGGGGTGGGACAGAACAGGAAGCAGAAGTGCTTCCGCACTGTTGCTGGGGGCAGGGATGCTAATTGTACAGAAACATACCATCCATCATGACCCATTCCACTAGATACAAAAAACTCAGCTCCTCAGTTTCCAACTGTCAGTTACTATGGTAACCACCTTTGTTGAAATGTTTTTTAAAATATCAGTTACTTCATTTAAATCAGGTGAGAAGCCCAAGTGCGGATTAAATTATACGTAATGGAATGGGTCATGTTGGAGGGTCTGCAGTAAAGATTGACTTAAGCCCTTATGTCTGATCCATATTTCCTTGCTACACCGTCGCTACAATTGGAGCACCAACTACAGCAGTAGCAGGGGGTCTTGATCCAGTTTATTTCCAGGGTCACAGCTGTTGTGGATATTATTAGCATCACAACCCTTTGGTGCATCACCTAACTGCACTCACTGCTTTAAGGGTATATCGCCAATGGGAGCTTGTATTATGCTATGCAGAATGTATTTTGATAAAATGATCATATGTGTCCATATTAGAGAGTAGATAAGATCAGTTTAATATTATTATTTAAGAACAAACAGCAAATATGTACAAACATTTAGAGCAACACCCAATGCAGAAAAAAACATACTTGAATAAAGTTGAAGTAATGGTATGAACGTATCTTTTTCTATTTTTCAGTATAGACAACCAAAATAAAATTATGTTTATTTTTTTAAACACAAAATCTACTAAAATGACTTACTAAGAGATAATGAATTCCTCTAATGCATTTTGGCTCAACTTTTCTGGATAGAATGTCAGACTCACCCAATTACCCAAATTATAGGTTTGCAATTATTCCAAATAGGTTGTAGAGTATTGGCTGTGACTGATGAAAATGTTTAGTTGGAAACTGTATTTACTTAAGCTTTCACTGGCACTTGCTGGAATCCATCCTTACTGTATACTGCCTATGTGCACCAATCATTTCCCTGCCACAGAACACTCCTCCAAACGCAGGTGGTTGCATCAATGAGATGAATTCAGGTCTGAATCCATTGTTTGTGCAAATAGTTAATCTGGGCATGTGCAGTGCCTGTTGTGAGTTTCTAAACTCTCTTTAATGCATGGTAGCATGGTACTTTTATTTTATTAGATTCACTTTCTATGGTTTTTCCATATGTTGGAGATATATTTCCACGTGACTGCTTTAATTTCTGGGTTCCTTAAACTGTAGATAATGGGATTAAACAATGGGGTGACCACAGTGTACATGAGAGATATAACTTTGTTGATATGTTGAGAAAATCCTCTGGATGGTGCTACATACATTGCAAAAAGAGCTCCAAAATAAGTACATACCACAGCCAGGTGAGAACTACAGGTGGAAAAGGTCTTTTGTCTACCTGCGGCTGAGGTGATCCTCATGACTGTGAGACAAATATAGCAATATGTGACCATGATGAAGACAAGGGGAACTGTTGTTACAAAACTGGACATTCCAATCACCTCATATTTCACTTTAGATGTGTCCGAGCAAGACAGATCCAGAAGAGGCCCCATATCACAAAAAAAGTGGTCAATCACATTAGGACCACAAAGAAACAAAGTTAGCAAACACAATGCTGGAATAATTGACATGATGAATCCAAAAATCCAACACAATACAGCTAGAGAGAAACAAAGTTTTTTGTCCATAATGGTGGTATAGTGCAATGGATTACAGATAGCGAGGTATCGGTCATAAGACATGGCGGTGAGCAGAAGACACTCTGTAGCTGCTGAGTCACCATAGATGACATACTGAATGATACAATTTTTCAGGGGCAAAGTGACACCACCCAGCAAAGTGATGTTCAGTAAACTGGGGACAATGTTTGATGTAAGCATCATATCAGTGAAGGACAGGTTACTCAGAAAGAAGAACATTGGAGTATGAAGACGATAACTGACTGACACTATAAAAATAATGACAGCGTTCCCAATGATTGTCAGCAAGTATGTGAAAAGGAAGACAAAGAAGATCGGGAACTTAAAATCCTGCAGGTTTCCAAATCCTTTGAGTTGTACTTCGGTCACGGTTGTCTGGTTCATTTTAAAGACTGAAACAAAATATGATTACATCGTATATATTATGTCACCTAATATGTATATTTATTTCACTTTATATGGTTAAAATAACCACAAACTGTAGTAGGATGACATTCTTGGTGTCTGATCAGGGGCAGTGCACAGCTGGGCCCCATAGCAAAAGACCTGGATAGGCCACTTTAAGTTTTGCAACACAAGCGTGTGATAATTTCCAGATGTATGAAGGTCTGGAAGGATACACAGAAAAGGAGAACACGTATAGTCTGCATTGAGTAGGAGGGAATGTCTGCTTGATAACTGTGTTCCCCTGTTAGAAGGTCCATTCCTATTATGTCAGAATGCATCTGATAGTGTTCCAATTAATTAATGCTGATTTCCATGGGTAATGGGTAAACTCTAATGCACAATTCATTAAAATTCAAAACATCGGAGTTGGCTCTTACAAACTGAAATATACAGACAAACTTTGATTAAGAGAGGTGACTGACAGGAACATTACAACTTAGAGATAATAGATATAACTTTTTCCATGCATAATCAACATTGTCGTGACTAGTAAAATGTGCCCATGTCTAAATAATAAATTAAAATACAAAATAAAAATTGTTGTATGACATCACAAAACAAGAAAGGTTAATTACAAGCCAATGTAAGGCCGACAATGAGATTTCTTACCCATCTCAGCCATTCTACAAGTGCGCCAGACTTTACTCTTGTAAACTGTGAGAATATGGAAAGAATTTATTAGCTAGTAATAGGAAGGAAAAAGAAATCAGACAACTACTATGTGTGCACTTATTGCTCTTTCAGAAGAAGGGCAGTTCCTTATCCTTACTATTGTTTTATTAGTGTAATACATGGTTGTTGTTAATATTCTGTAGACTTCTACAATTAATACTAAACTAACACGAATAAGCCAGATGTTCACAGGGAATAATGTTTCCAACCAAACCTTGTGAAAATATATAGAGATATGAAGAGAAAATTAACTGTCTTGAGACAACCTTCAAATAATTAGTCCCCAGAAAAAGATTTCTTCTGTGTATATGTTTAATGAAAATGATTTGGGTCAATTTGGGTTAATGGTAGAAATTATTATTGATTATTTTGCTGTAGGTTAGTCTACAAAGATTGGTGGTTTCTCAAAATGCTTCTAGAGGTATTGAAGGGGCAATTTAGAATTTGCAAATACCCTGAAGCTAGACCAATAAGTATTTTGTGTTACCATGCCTCAAAAATATTTACACACTGTGGTCCTCATTTAAAGCACATCCATTTTTAATTAATTTATTTTTGGGTTTAGATGTACACTATTCCATACTGTACATTCACATACTGCTGCCAGCAGTGTTTTCCCATTTTTACAGTTGAATACCGCAACAAAGGCGCAAAGTTTAACTAAGAAAGAAAGGAGTAAGAAGCAGGAAGAGGCAGAGTCAGAAGGAACTGACCAGTGATGCACAACGCTGAATACAGAACAGAGACATGGATGGTAGCAAGCTACTGGATGATGGGGACAGACCAGATGGACAAGAGGGCAAGCACAGCACCACGCAATCAGGGACCCTGGAGGGTAACACAAACTAGCACTAAGGCAACGCACTTTGGCAAAGAAGGTATTAACACAAGAAAGGAATAAAGAGAAAGGGACTAAAACGCTGGAGGGATACAGGCAGGAACAGGGCAGGATAATAAGGACACTAAGTAAACAATGGAACAGAGCACAAGGCAGATGCACTATAAAGCAAGTAGCAGGTCACAGGACTGGTCACAGGACTGATAACTCAGACTCTATAACCGCTCTGTCTAAGAGACAGAGCCAGTCTGATAAAGAGGCTGCTAACCATTAATTGGTCAGCAGCCAGAACAGGTCCCCTATGATAGGACATTCCCAGGCCTGGGGAAAATGTCCAATGAGTGAAGAAGTGGAGTGCGTGGCTGACCGAGGCTTTCGGCTGCGCTCCATGTGGCGTTGTTTACATGCCGCATATGGAATGTGTGGGAGCGTGCCGGCGAGGAGAGGCAGAGCAGCTAGCAAGGACCCGGAAAAGAGTGGCTGGCGGGTAGAGGCAGAGGTGAGTGCTGTACAACGGCATGTAACAGTACCCCCCCATCTTGATGAGGGGTTATGATACCCCTAATGAGCTGGTTTATATGGAAACTTTTTGTGAAAGTTTTTCTTCAATCTCTAAGCATGAATATTTCTTGCTGGTACCCAAGATCTTTCTTCTGGACCGTATCCCTTCTAGTGTACCAGATCATGTATTTGATTTCTGATTTTCTTAGAGTCCAACATTTCTTTAACCTTCTTGGTTGTCTACTAACACAGGAGTTTTGATAGTATGTGATTGATGGAATTTCCTAGTTGTTCTTACCGACTTAAGAAGAGAGGAAAGGAAGGTAGGTGAAATTCTGAGGCTTTGAGGCAAGGCCAATTTGAATGCAACAGGGTTGACTTTTTCAATAATAAGAAGAGGTCCAATGAAACGAGGTCCCAACTTTCTGGACGGTTGTTTTAATTCAATTTTTTTGTCGAAAGCCAGACTCTCTTCCTCACTCTGAAGTAACATTTAGTGCGATGGTGGTCTACCCTAACTTTGGTCCTGAAGGCGTTAGACCAGAGACACTGGTTCTAGGTTTTTTTCATCCTCTTGGTCATCTCCCTAATGGAAGGGCTAGAGGTGGTGGCGACAGGGATTATGCAGTTTGCTTTGGAATGAAATCCATAGGCGCTGGAACTGACGTGTTTTGGGGCATTGCTCTTTTTCAAAGATCTTTGAAAAAGGGCAACGCCCTGAAATGCGTCAGTCCAGTGCCCAGCACAGTACAGGAGTCATCGTCATCCAGAGCACCAGCTGACGAGCAAGCAGCCTGCCTATCCTGGGACCCGTTATCATTGCCAGAACCTACTTTCTCTGCACTGGAATCTCAGTGAACTGGGGTATTGACTTCCCACCTATTATTCTGCTGATTTTATGTTCATTGTGTTAATAAATTGTTTTTTCTATTTTATTTTCATGTCTGTCTGAGTACAAGAACATGGATATACTTCAAACACCAGGATCTTTTATTTGACTCTTTTAATTAAATTACTTAAGGATTATACTTCCCTTTAGTGATACTGCCAACATTGCAGAAGTGACCCAGTGGCACTAGCTCCCTAATCCTATTAATGAAACTAAACAGTAGCAAAAGAAATGGCCACAGAGACCTCCTGTGTACACATATAGCAAATGGATAGGGACTCACCTACAGGAGGTGCCTTGACGCTGGGCAGGTGAGCTTAAACCAATATAGCTATATTGTGAACTAAACCTCCTTTTTATTTATGTGCAGACACATAGTGTTATGATAGATAGATAGATAGATAGATAGATAGATAGATAGATAGATAGATAGATAGATAGATAGATAGATAGATAGATAGATAGATGATATGAGATAGATAGATAGATAGATAGATAGATAGATAGATAGATAGATAGATAGATAGATAGATAGATAGATAGATAGATAGATAGATCTAAGTATCAACAAAATAATGAATGACTTCAAGAAATAGTATCAAAGGACCATAGATAATCATGGCAGCAACATAGTTTCCAAAGATCATGAGGCAATATGCTCAAAAAAGATATTCAATGTGAGGGTCCATTAAGATGAATGGAAGCATGTTGATACTTAGGCATAGTTCGTCTCTACAGCTGTTTTGGCTGCCACGCCGTCGTCAGGGGAGAGCATGTACAGAGTTGACCAGTGTAATCCAAGCAAGCTGCAAGAACACATAGGTGTCATGTTTCTTATGCTGACCTTGATTCAATGACTTTGCATAGTGACTCTGATAGTTCTCATAGAGATAAGCCTCAAATGCATTCTTCTTTTTTACGATACAATACGATATGATACAAATCAGGAGTGGTATAAGGGGAAATCAAAAGGGAGAATGGGCGGCAGAAAACACAAATGGAACAAACAGAGGGGCACAGAGCATCCGCAAGAAAGAGTTGTATACATTTTGTCTAAATATGAGCCCACCCCCATGGAAATGCATGTCCTTAGTCGGGGTCTTTCATTCGTATAGACTTTTAGGTCAAAAGTTTTTGATATTGAATTAGACTTGTACTGTTTCCAACGACAATTAAAATTGAGATATTTTTTTTGGTAGCCAATCAATGCCTTTAGAAAGGCATTGTTTTATTTTAAAACCCAAATCTACTTTAGAGCCATCCAATAAGTTGAAACGTTTTGTAAAACGTGATCCATTGTCACGGTGGTCTGTAGGCAAAATACAATACTACAATTTATCTAAAGATGAACAAAACGCTGTAAAGTCATTGAGAAATAATTCTGGAATTGTCATTATTGTCTGATATCAGCTGTTACAAGCCTTTGTTATTTGATCCTACTACTGTTTACAAACAAGAAATTGATTCATATTTATCAAGAGCTTTTGCTAATGGATGGATCACGGAGGAGATTTTAAGGTTCCTTAAGCAAGATCATCCTAAAACACCTATAATTTATGTTTTGCCCAAGGTGCACAAAAGATTAGTTAATCCTTCAGGACATCCTATAATTTCTTCAAGAGGGTCAATATGTCAAACATTGTCACAATATATTTATTTTTATTTGCAGGCTACTGTGCAACACACGCCAAGCTATACACGTGATACTACAGACTTTCTGAATCGTCTTAAGGACCTTGAACTTCCTGCT
>WWET01003995.1:5486-25592 GCA_011038615.1 Limnodynastes dumerilii | reverse complement strand
TGTGTTAATCATTGATAATTATGGTTTTATGATACTGGTGTGAGTACATCCATTTTGGTGTATAGTTCTAATCCTGATATGTATAGGTACAACTGGTAGTTTGAATATGATAGGAGACAGGCATCTGGACTGACACGTCATCGGCTTTGTAATTTTTAGATCTTTTTTTTATATCACCCTCCAAAGCAGTGATTTTATTCAGACGTGTATATTTGTGGATGCTATTCATATAGATTCTTATGTTTTTAATGTATTAACACATGTCAGTAAGTAACAGCAATATAAGGTCTGGAAAGCTAGAAATGTAACATTTTTATTGTAACAGTTTTATTGTATGTTTTTATGCATATTTATTGTTGTATTTTGATTGTTGATTAAGATATAGGTAGAAGGTATGATCATGGGGATTTTGGGGTAGATAGGGATAGCGTGGACTGACAACTGTCGTCAGCTGTTCTTACTTTCTGCCTTTTAAAACCTCTATGTAACATAGTCTATACTTACCATAGATAACAAATGGTGAGAAGATTTTAGTGTCCTTATGCTGGTCTTTAAATATATATTTTTTTATTAATTAATGTGTTAAATGTAATCCTTTGATTAAAGGGTATAGTGTGTTTTCCATTATGACTATAGTACTACTTGAAGCAGTGTTGGTAATGTTTTAGGGTTTTTGTGATTGGTCAAATGGTAACACTAAGCCCTTTAAAAGAAACTGAAGGAGTACGCTGTACAATTACTTTGAGAAAGGGCGTGTTACGCCCAAAACGCGTCAGTTGGACTCCTTACTGGGGTATGGAATGCCTTG
This sequence comes from Limnodynastes dumerilii, assembly GCA_011038615.1. Taxonomy (NCBI): domain Eukaryota; kingdom Metazoa; phylum Chordata; class Amphibia; order Anura; family Limnodynastidae; genus Limnodynastes; species Limnodynastes dumerilii. Next base: position 24,784 of record WWET01003995.1, on the reverse strand, counting down.
TTTTTACTTAGTTGTAACTTTGTGTCAATTAAACAAATAGATGTTTCCTTGTTTTCTCGATCTCCTGTTTTCTTGTTTCATTATTTCCCACGATGGTGGCACACAAGAGATTTAGGATTGAACACCAACTGACGATTGAAATCTGTTCAGTGACGATCCATTTGACTGTTTGTTTGGGACTTTGAGAGACTATATTATTGTTTTGCATATATTTAACCCATCACATTAGCAATACCTATAGGAGTTACCCTAGCACTTTCTCTTGGGTCCATTATTTCATTGGACACATTATTGTTTTTGGAGACTGGTAGATCTCTTGTGATCCAAGGGTTAGTTGCTGGGTTTGAAATGTGTGGTCAGACCTTCCATATATTTTTTTTTTTTCACTTTTTGATATAGATTAAATTGTGCCTAATGGAATGGGTCATGCTGGATGGTCTGCAGTAAAGGTTGACTTAAGCCCTTATGTTTGATCCACATATCCTTACTGCTGCCATTTTACATGGGGACACTGAGAAGATAGGTGTGAGCTGGTGTAACTACAGTATAAGCAAGAGGAGTGGCCTTCTCTCACAAGTAGTTAGGATGCAACAGGGACCCGGCATCAGAGCTACACCACTGCTGCAACAGCAGTAGCAGGGGGTCCTTATCCAGTTCTTTGCCAGGGTCACAGCTCTTGTGGAAATTATTAACATTGCAACCCTTTGGTTTATCACCTAACTGCACTCACTGCTTAAAGGGTATTTTGCCATTGGGAACTTGGATTATGCTATGTAGAATGTATTTTGATAAAATAATCATATGTGTCCATATTAGAGAGTAGTAATTTGAGTAAACCAAATTCAGTAATTTGAAAACCAAACAGCAAATATTTACAAACATTCAGAGCAACAACCAATGCAGAAAAAAGCATAAACTTGAAGTAAGTTGAAGTAATAGTAAGAACATATGTTTTTCTGTTTTTCAGTATAGACATCCAAAAGAAAATTGTGTTTAAATGTTTTAAAGCAGAACAAATAATGACGGCACTAACACCAACTAGAGCGATGCAGCTGCAAAGTACAGGACCCAACCTGCCAATTATAAAACAAAGTAAAACTAGATAACAGTGAAGAAGCTCACTGTATAACTAGAACAATACATGGATATGCTTGTGATAAATGAGTCACCAACACTGGCAAACTATATTGTAGCAATTTAATACACAATATTTAGAAATATTTTAAAACAATAAATAACCTAGTAGGGTCATATACACATAATCTCCCTGCTGATATATACGCTGATTAGAGCATTAATAGAGCCAATATAGAACGTGGCGTTTCAGCCACACATATTAGTTATTTTAGTTTTATGGTTTCTCTTGTTATTCTCTTTATTACATTCTACCTCTGATCATACAATTTTTTTATTTTAGCGCCCATTTGATATTTTGTTACTATTGCTTTTTATTTTCAAGGGTTGGTGGTGTTCCCTTATATTCACTTGGGATGCTTAGCTTTTACGTAGCTATTACTCTGCGCCATTATTGTCCATCGTTTTATACCAATATAGAACGTGCCTCAATAGTGTAGCAGTCTACATATATAAAAGTTTGGAAAATGGAAATGTAATGATATAAAAGTGTGAACATCCAAAAGGACACACAAGGGACAATTACCCAAATCAGGGGAGATAGTAAATCCACTCGATCTAGTCCAGGAGTCAACAGATAGCGATAGCAAGCTTAGCGTGTCAGATGGCCAGCCCGGCACACTAATAAATAATGAGAGCATGCAAAGTTGCCTGTAATCCGTAGGTAATAGAGATGTTAGCAATAGTTACTCTTACCCAATCCAAAGGGTAACAGAGAGTCCACTGCTCCCTATATGAATAGTGGAGGGAGACTCAAGGTCTCAAATGCAGGATTTGGCTTAGCGCTCACACAGCAGTAAAGTACAAAGCGGGTTCCGTCTAAATAATGCAACGTAGACTTGTAAGGCTTTATATCACCAGTCAGCGTATGGGCATGTGAAAGACTTGCAACATGTTTCGTACCGTAAAGGCACTTTCTCAAGCAGCATAAGTGTGTAACTCTCCACACCTTATTTAAAGAACTGTTCAATTAATTAAGTGATCAGCTGTGCAAACTCCAGCAGGGAGAGAAAAAAAACACAATTTCAAAACCAAATAGAAACAAACACAATAGCTACATTTTATGCCAGCGTTGGATTAAAAAATAATAAATCAAGATGTAGACATTATTCATTTTAAATAACAACAAAAAGTGAAAAAATTATATTCAAAGCACATTAGTGAACTTTAGATATAAATGTAGATAAACAAATATATAATATTTGTATGTATATAAATAAATAAATAAATAAATAATATTAATGATAACCATCAAAAGTAGCAATCCAAGGAACAATGAGAATAAGAAAATGTATTAAACATAATGAAATAAAACAAACTAAAATAAATATAAATACATTCAAACCGATTATATAAAAAAATATTATTAAAAAAGAAAAAAAGAAAATAAATTTATTAAGAAAAAAGAAAAAGGAAAAAGACATCTGGTTTTCCCACATCTGAAACATCCAGACGGTTTTGAAGGAAGCCAATTACTATCTTTAATATCAAACGAGTTTAAACTGATAGATCTTATTTCACTGGAGGCAAGGATATTTTTTAGGTTCTTATTCTTTTTTATAAACAATTTTTAGGTTTTCTATCCAATATTTTATTCAAGACAGAATCACACTTTAGAATAGGATAATGTTGAATGACGATCTTTTTAATCAAATAAGATTTACTGTTACATTTTGAAATGAAGGGCATATAAATGCTCCCAGTTGAACTTATTTTAGTAGACTTAGATGATTATGAAGATTTCTTGGGGGAAAGAAGCTGACTGTCACTTACCGAGCTCAGCACTGGTCCGGAAACGGACCACACTGGACCAGAGTCGCAGAGTCTAACCCCAAACCTGGTATTCACCAGAGCACCTGATGGTGGGGATGGATTTGGCTGCAGGCAAGGGGCAGGTTGCGGCCCTCTGACCAAGCGCACAGAGACGGTGAGGCGAGATCCACGGAGAGCAGGAGTAGTAGTTGCAGGGAGTGGAGACACTGCAGCTGAGGCTGGATAAGATGATATAACTGGAGATGTGCTGGAACCAGGAGACACAGCAGTGCTGAGGCCAGAGATGATGAGACACAGGAGCTGGACACAGAGAGGGAGACAGGAACCAGTGGAAGGTAATGGGAAGCACGATGAGACACTGGAACAGAGTAGTGAAGCACAACCAGGGAGCCAGAACACACAAGCGAGCTCGAGGACACGAATAAGCAGACATAGACAATCTGTTGTTCTGACAGGGAAGTGATGTCAGGCAGGCCTTTAAATAGTACAGGTGAGTGAGGAGTTCAGCAAGGCAAGCAATAGCACCTGTGATATAAACATAAATTGTGAGGGGGGAGGATAAAACGGCAATGGGAGTGGGTAATTAAACAGCAACAATTCCTTAATTAATTCAATGTAGGGATACCTTCTATTTACTCTCCCGTAAAGCAGGACTTCTTCCTTCTTATCACAAATAATTAAAAGTCAAAAAGATAGAGTATCCTAAACAAGATGATCAGTCTCAGAACTTATAAAAAGTCACTGCAGGTATTGGAGAAGATTCTACTCACAATAAACCTGTAATGGAAGGAAGTCCACTTTCAAATTCTTTTTCTTTCTTTTTCTTCCAGTGATGTCCTTTAGTGACCTTCTTCCGATGTCCTAATACTTTTCTCTTGTAGTTTAGGTGGATAACCTTTCTTTTTCTCCTTGGTCCATCAGGAATATACTCCCTTCAGGGCTCCAGCTCCCGTCGGTGGAGAAAGAAAACACCAAACTTTGTGTAACAACGTTTTAACAAGTATGTAACATAAAAGGAAAAGGTAAGTATCACTGAGTAGGATACTTACCTTTTCCTTTTGTGTTAAATAAAGGTGGAGAGTTACACACTAACGCTGCTTAAGAAAGTGCCTTGATGACATGAAACGCGTTGCAAGTCTTTCACATGCCCATACGCTGACCGGTGATTTAGAGCCTTACAAGTCTACATTATATGAACAGAGCTTTGCACTGCTGTGTGAGAGCTAAGCCAAATCCTGTATTTGACACCTCGAGTCTCTCTCTGTTATTCATATAGGGAGCAGTAGACTCTGTGTTACACATTGGATTGAGGAAGAGTAACTATTGCTAACATCTCTATTACCTACGTATTACAGGCAACTTTGCACGCTCTCATTATTTATTAGTGTGCCAGGCTGGCAACCTGACACGCTAAGCTTGCTATCGCTATCTGTTGATTCCTGGACTAGATCGAGTGGATTTACTATCTCCCCTGATTTGGGTAATTGTCCCTTGTGTGTCCTTTTGGATGTCCACACTTTTATACTATTACAGTTCAGTTTTCTGAACTTTTAAATATGTGGACTGCTACACTATTGATAAACATTTTATATTGGCTCTATTAATGCTCTAAACAGCGTATATTGGCAGGGAGATTACTTGTATATGACCCTACTAGGTTATTTATTGTTTTAAAATATTTCTAAATTGTGTGTATTGTGTAATATTGTGCTACAATATATTTTGCCAGTGTTGGTGACTCATTTATCACAAGCATATCCATTTATTGTTCTAGTTATACATTGAGCTTCTGCGCAGTTATCTAGTTTTACTTTGTTTTTAAATTTTTTAAACACAATCTACTAAAGAGATAATTAATTGCCACAATGCATTTTGGTTCAACTGTTCTGGATAGAATGCCATACTCAGCCAATTACCCAAATTCCCTGCCTTAACAATGGTTTTCACAGATTTTAGAAATAATACAAATTTCAGAAAAATTTTGAGTATTTTAAAAAATGTACAAAATGTTCTAAAATTCCATTACTGTAAAGAATAAGCCATTGGTTCCCCTTCCCAGAGATTGGATCACAATTGGTTATGCTTTGAGTAAGCATTTAAAGGAATTTAAAAAACTATATATTTTTTTTTTTTTTAAACCAATATGCAGAAATTCAATTTACCAAAGTAATTTCAAGGTTAAATGCTATTGCAGTTGTCCCTAATAGGTTGTAGAATATTGGCTACCTGGACTTACATGTTCACTGTGACTGATGCAAATGTTTAGTTGGAAATTGTATTTAGTTAAGCTATCAGTAGGTTATCAATTTGGGCTCACTTAAAGGAACCCACCCTTACTGTATATTATCTATGTTCACCTATTCCTTTCCTTCCACAGAACACTACTCCAAATGCAGGTGGTTGCACCAATGAGTTGAATTCAGGTCTGAATCAATTATTTGCACAAATAATTAATATGAGCATGTGCATTGTCTGTTGTGGGTTTCCAAACTCTCTTTTATACATGGTAGCACGGTACTTTAAATTTATTTGATTAACTTTATATGGTTTTTCCATAAGTTGGAGATATATTTCCACATAACTGCTTTAATTTCTGGGTTCCTTAAACTGTAGATAATGGGATTAAACAATGGGGTGACCACAGTGTACATGAGAGATATAACTTTGTTGATATGTTGAGAAAATCCTCTGGATGGTGCTACGTACATTACAATAAGTGCTCCATAATAAATACATACCACAGTCAAATGAGAGCTACAGGTGGAAAAGGTCTTTTGTCTACCTGCGGCTGAGGTGATCCTCATGACTGTGAGAAAGATATAGCCATATGTGACCGTGATGAACACAAAAGGAACTATTGTCACTAAACTGGCCATTCCAAACACCTCATACTTCACTATGGATGTGTCCGAGCAAGACAGATCCAGAAGAGGCCCCATATCACAAAAAAAGTGGTCAATCACATTAGGACCACAAAGAGGCAAAGTTTGCAAACACAATGCTGGAATAATTGATATTATGAATCCTAGAATCCAACACAACGCAATTAAAGATACACAAAGTTTTTTGTCCATAATGGTGGTATAGCGCAATGGATTACAGATAGCGAGGTAGCGGTCATAGGACATAGCGGTGAGCAGAAGACACTCTGTACCTGCTGAGTCACCATAGATGATAAACTGAATGATACAGCCTTTCAGAGGCAAGGTGACACCACCCAATAGAGTGGTGCTCAATAAACTGGGGACAATGTTTGATGTAAGCATCATATCAGAGAAGGACAGGTTACTCAGAAAGAAGAACATTGGAGTATGAAGACGATAACTGACTGACACTATAAAAATAATGACAACGTTCCCAATGATTGTCAGCAAGTATGTGAAAAGGAAGACAAAGAAGATCGGGAATTTAAGATCCTGCAGGTTTCCAAATCCTTTGAGTTGTACTTCGGTCACGGTTGTCTGGTTCATTATGTAGACTGAAACAAAATACGATTACACCGTATATATTATGTCACATAACATGTATATCTATTTCACTTTATACGGTTAAAATGACCACAAGCTGTAGTAGGATGACATTCTTGGTGTCTGATCAGGGGCAACGGTAGTCACTGCTGGGCCTCATAGCAAGACGCCTGGATAGGTCACTTTAAGTTTTGCAACTCAAGCGTGCGAAAATTTCTAGATGTATGAAGGTCTGGAAGGGTACACAGAAAAGGAGAACACTTATAGTCTGCATTGAGTAGGAGGGAATGTCTTCTTTATAACTTATTTATTCTATTAGAAAGTCCATTCCTATTATCTCAGAATGCATCTGAAAGTGTTCCAATTAATTAGTGCTGATTTCCATGGATAAATCAACTCTAATGCACAATTCATCAAAATTCTAAAAATCGGAGTCAGCTCTTACAAACTGAAATAGACGGACAAACTTTGATTCAGAGGTGACTGACAGGAACATTACAACTTAGAGAGATAGATATAACTTGTTCCATGCATAATCAACATTGTCATAACAAGAAAAATGTGCCCATGTCTACATAGTAAATTAAAATACAAAATAAAAATTTTGTATGATATAAAAAAACAAGAAAGGTCAATTACAAGCCATGTACCAACATTTACGTGTCTATAAAATGCCAGCAATGAGATTTCTTACCCATCTCAGCCATTCTACAAGTGCGCCAGACTTTACTCTTGTAAACTGTGAAAATATGGAAAGAATTTATTAGATAGAAATAGGAAGGAAAAATAAATCAGGCAACTACTAAGTGTGCACTTAATGCTCTTTCAGAAGAAGGGCAGTTCCTTATCCTGGCTATTGTTTTATTAGTGTAATACATGGTTGTTGTTAATATTCTGTAGACTTCTACAATTAATACTAAACTAACACGAATAAGCCAGATGTTCACAGGGAATAATGTTTCCAACCAAACCTTGTGAAAATATATAGAGATATGAAGAGAAAATTAACTGTCTTGAGACAACCTTCAAATAATTAGTCCCCAGAAAAAGATTTCTTCTGTGTATATGTTTAATGAAAATGATTTGGGTCAATTTGGGTTAATGGTAGAAATTATTATTGATTATTTTGCTGTAGGTTAGTCTACAAAGATTGGTGGTTTCTCAAAATGCTTCTAGAGGTATTGAAGGGGCAATTTAGAATTTGCAAATACCCTGAAGCTAGACCAATAAGTATTTTGTGTTACCATGCCTCAAAAATATTTACACACTGTGGTCCTCATTTAAAGCACATCCATTTTTAATTAATTTATTTTTGGGTTTAGATGTACACTATTCCATACTGTACATTCACATACTGCTGCCAGCAGTGTTTTCCCATTTTTACAGTTGAATACCGCAACAAAGGCGCAAAGTTTAACTAAGAAAGAAAGGAGTAAGAAGCAGGAAGAGGCAGAGTCAGAAGGAACTGACCAGTGATGCACAACGCTGAATACAGAACAGAGACATGGATGGTAGCAAGCTACTGGATGATGGGGACAGACCAGATGGACAAGAGGGCAAGCACAGCACCACGCAATCAGGGACCCTGGAGGGTAACACAAACTAGCACTAAGGCAACGCACTTTGGCAAAGAAGGTATTAACACAAGAAAGGAATAAAGAGAAAGGGACTAAAACGCTGGAGGGATACAGGCAGGAACAGGGCAGGATAATAAGGACACTAAGTAAACAATGGAACAGAGCACAAGGCAGATGCACTATAAAGCAAGTAGCAGGTCACAGGACTGGTCACAGGACTGATAACTCAGACTCTATAACCGCTCTGTCTAAGAGACAGAGCCAGTCTGATAAAGAGGCTGCTAACCATTAATTGGTCAGCAGCCAGAACAGGTCCCCTATGATAGGACATTCCCAGGCCTGGGGAAAATGTCCAATGAGTGAAGAAGTGGAGTGCGTGGCTGACCGAGGCTTTCGGCTGCGCTCCATGTGGCGTTGTTTACATGCCGCATATGGAATGTGTGGGAGCGTGCCGGCGAGGAGAGGCAGAGCAGCTAGCAAGGACCCGGAAAAGAGTGGCTGGCGGGTAGAGGCAGAGGTGAGTGCTGTACAACGGCATGTAACAGTACCCCCCCATCTTGATGAGGGGTTATGATACCCCTAATGAGCTGGTTTATATGGAAACTTTTTGTGAAAGTTTTTCTTCAATCTCTAAGCATGAATATTTCTTGCTGGTACCCAAGATCTTTCTTCTGGACCGTATCCCTTCTAGTGTACCAGATCATGTATTTGATTTCTGATTTTCTTAGAGTCCAACATTTCTTTAACCTTCTTGGTTGTCTACTAACACAGGAGTTTTGATAGTATGTGATTGATGGAATTTCCTAGTTGTTCTTACCGACTTAAGAAGAGAGGAAAGGAAGGTAGGTGAAATTCTGAGGCTTTGAGGCAAGGCCAATTTGAATGCAACAGGGTTGACTTTTTCAATAATAAGAAGAGGTCCAATGAAACGAGGTCCCAACTTTCTGGACGGTTGTTTTAATTCAATTTTTTTGTCGAAAGCCAGACTCTCTTCCTCACTCTGAAGTAACATTTAGTGCGATGGTGGTCTACCCTAACTTTGGTCCTGAAGGCGTTAGACCAGAGACACTGGTTCTAGGTTTTTTTCATCCTCTTGGTCATCTCCCTAATGGAAGGGCTAGAGGTGGTGGCGACAGGGATTATGCAGTTTGCTTTGGAATGAAATCCATAGGCGCTGGAACTGACGTGTTTTGGGGCATTGCTCTTTTTCAAAGATCTTTGAAAAAGGGCAACGCCCTGAAATGCGTCAGTCCAGTGCCCAGCACAGTACAGGAGTCATCGTCATCCAGAGCACCAGCTGACGAGCAAGCAGCCTGCCTATCCTGGGACCCGTTATCATTGCCAGAACCTACTTTCTCTGCACTGGAATCTCAGTGAACTGGGGTATTGACTTCCCACCTATTATTCTGCTGATTTTATGTTCATTGTGTTAATAAATTGTTTTTTCTATTTTATTTTCATGTCTGTCTGAGTACAAGAACATGGATATACTTCAAACACCAGGATCTTTTATTTGACTCTTTTAATTAAATTACTTAAGGATTATACTTCCCTTTAGTGATACTGCCAACATTGCAGAAGTGACCCAGTGGCACTAGCTCCCTAATCCTATTTAATACATTTTACAGTTGATAATGAACTCTCTCAGTTCTGAATGGCACATTCCGATGGACAGATGAACAGTTTAAGATTTTTGTAGAGTGCACCGGACCAAGGCTGTCCATCCAATCCAACAGCAGAAATTGGAGTCTTCAAATCTTTGCCTTGAATGCCCAGGATCTGGGCCAGCCCAATATCTAAGAAGCAGCAGCAGCGCTATCATTGAAATCGGAAATATGTTTTTCATGATCCCTAAGGATCAGTTGGGCTGGGAACATTAGTTAGTTTCTCATCACCATCTGGCTGGGTTACTCTTTTCCCGACTGTTGTTGTTTTTTTTCAGACAAGAGTCTGCCCTATGGGCTTTATCTCCACAATAAAGACATAAGCCTAAATTTCATCTGCAAGCTTTTTCCTCCTTGGTGCGACAGTATGACCCGATCTGCATGGGGGTTCGTCCTCAAATTCATGAGGTAGGTGTATAGTGGAGAAGCTTGGGGACAAATCCTTCTCCATTTGCCTTTACTTAAGGTGCTGGTCTACCTTGATAGCTAGACAGATTAAATTAAAGTTTTTTGACACAGGGAATTGCACTAAAGCATCCATCACCTGGTCAGATAGTCCCAGTTGAAACTAACTCTGAAGGGCCAGGTCATACCATTCACAGTCGTTGGCCCAACAGTGGAAATCAGAGCAGTACTCCTCTGCTGTTCTTCTACCCTGGCGAAGGGAACAGAGTTTTGTTTTAGCCATTGCAGCTCTGTCAGGATCCTCATATAACAGTCCAAGAGCCTCAAAGAATGCATCGACCGTCTGAAGAGCGCAAGCCTCTGGATGCAGACTAAACTCCCAGGCCTGAGGGTCCCCCTGGAGAAGAGTGATTACCAGATCCACTCTCTGATGTTCTGATCCCGAGGCATTGGGTCAGAGCTGGAAATACAGTCTGCAATTCTCTTTAAATAGATGAAACTGACTTCTCTCTCCAGAGAATCTATCAGGCAAATTCAACTTAACATCTGTGCTGTCTGCTTGAAGTGCTGGACCGGAAGATTGAGGGGGAAGAACAGAGGCTTGCATGGCGGTGATGACTTCCTCTTTAACTTTATTAGTTAAAGCTTGGTCCATCTTCCCCAGGTTGGGGACCTGGGTAAATAGGGCGTTTATTAACCTAGCAGGTCGTAACCCCTGGAGGAAATGCTTGGGAGCAGAAGGATGTTAGGACACACCGGGATTACCCCCGAGGTACCGGTGTGGCCCAGGAGAGGAACTCCGGTTTTACCGGTGAAGTACCGGAGTGCCCTCGACAAGATCCCACAGAAGTGCCGGGCAAGTTTCCGGATCAAACTCGTAACCAACCGGAGGTTCTTCACCAGAGCCCCTGAAGGTGGGGATGGACTGTTCCCCCCCGGGGGCGTGGTCGTACTCCGTTGAACTTGGACCCGGAGGAGAGAAAGAAAGGCACCACACAGTGAAACCCTGAGAGGACTGAGAACAACAAATACGAGGGAGAAGGACCGGTAAGTAGGCACTTACCGGGAGACTAACTACAGAGAACACCGAGACGCAAGACAGCGGACTGAGGGGGATCACGCAACAGGACAGAAGAGACGAACGGGACTAACAAGGATTGACACTCACTCACACAACCAGAGGTTACCCCCGAGGGGGTAAACAAACACTAACACACGGGAGAGGTCAGGTGACAAAACGAGCAGGGAGTAACAAGCAGGTGGGAGAAAGGCAGGACCTGGTAACAAGAGGGTTAACGAGGAAGGTACAAGGCAAGGACAGGCTGGGGCGCTCAGAGATCACTAGGCACAGGGCACTAGGCAAACAGACAAGGTAAGAGCAGGCTACAGTGGCTGAGAACAGACTCTATAACCGGCGCTGAATGATGAGGGAAAGCGCCTTAAATAGGTGTGGGGAAGAGCTGATAGGCTGAGGGGACGGACAGCCCAGGAAGCGAAGAGAAAAAAGGTAAACAATCAGGAGAGACTGAACACGTGGGCTGCCTGCCTACAGCAGCGGCGCCCACGTGTAGCGGGTAACTAGGACGCCGTTGCTATGCAGGGCGTCGGAAGGGGAAGTCCCCCGGACACCTGCAGTGCAGCGTACACGCTGCGAAAGTGTCTGGGCGCCGGAGAGGATATCGGGGCAGCTGGCCGCACGTGAGTAGCGGCAGCAGCCCTAACACCTATTGAGAATTTTAAAACAATGTATGACAATCTCATTAACAGAGCTTTTCAGGATGGTTTGATAACATCAAAGGAGAAGAGATTCTTGGACTGTCCCCACCCAAAGACCGCAACATTGTATCTCCTACCCAAAGTACACAAGTGCCGTACATCACCACCAGGTAGGCCAATAGTGTCAGGGAGGGGATGCTTATCTGAACAAGCGAGTAAATTTGTTGACCATTATCTTCGTCCATATGTATACAGCCTCCCATCATACTTAAGAGATACCATGGATCTCTTATCAAAACTAAATGATGTTGAAGTGACCAGTGATACATTACTGGTCATGTGCGACGTCGAATCGCTCTATACCAGTATAGAACATCAGACTGGTATGGCGGCTGTACGCTTCTTTTTGAGAATGGGAAACTTTGACGAATTCTCAGAATTTTTGCTAAAACTTTTGGATTTCGTCCTGTCCAAGAATTTCTTTATATTCTCCAATTCTTTTTATTTGCAGGTGAGGGGCACCGCCATGGGGACAGCGTGCGCTCCCACATATGTCAACCTCTATTTGGGGTGGTCGGAGCGCACGGTTGTCTTTACCGAAGCCCATGAGTAATATGCCATCCATGTCCTCATGTGGCTTCGGTATATCGACGATACCTTTCGTCCTATGACAAGGTGACCCCTCCCTGCTTTTTGCTTTTTTACATTTTTTTTTCTTTGTGTTCAATTATATAACCAAGGAAAAGGTTCCGTACAGCGCTTAGAAAATTTGTGAACACACAGCTTATATTAAAAATGTTGACAATTTATTAATACATATACATTAAATAGATTGAGTAAACATTGTTGTTATAATCCTCTCTGTAGTTTAGTAGCAGGAAGATAAACAATAGTACTTTCTATATGAATAACACTTTATCCAGGTGAATTGTCTTTGCTGACAGTAAACTGACAATGATTCAGTAATGCAAAGAAGTCCAATTGAATTGATTGTTTTATACTTGCATAAAAGCCAATTTTAATTATCTACATTTTTACATTTCCTTTAACTGAGGGGAAACTCAGGGGTCCACTCCCTCACAGTCGTCAAGATGTGAATAATTTCTTGTCTGCCACATAACCTTAATGATTGGACACTGCAGCTGTAATACAGGACAGGAAAATATGTGCATCAACTGCTGTATGTCACAATTCCCCTTAGGTCACCCTCAGCATTGTCTTTGTAATATAGGACAAGGAAGACTGTGCATGGACTGCTGTATGTCAGAATTCGCCTTAGGTCACCTCCAGTGCAGTGAATAAATTATGACATCGCTAGGAGACAAGAGCTTCCTGCTCACACAGCAATTTGGAGCTTTTGTCTCTTACAGCAAACTGTAAGCTGAAGTTTTCACTGTGTCCCCCTCAACCTAAAAACACCCTCCAGCCTACCAGAAGGAGTTATTATGGCTGATTTCTCTTCCAGCACACAGGAAAATCTCTGTGTGAGGGAAGTGACCATCTTACTCCTCTCATGTGAAGGCAGTGTCAGTGCACACATCAGAGGGCTCTTAAACGGCAAACGGCATAGCGCCCAATCACACACCAGGCAGTCAGGCACACCTTAATGAAATAAAGAGACCGACACCATAGCTTGGGTTTAACAAGGGAACATAACGTTTATTTAATTGGGCCAAATTTAAATCAGAATTAACCTAGTCATTATTATAATTGAAATTCAAGATTAACCTACTAAACAACCTAACCAATGACTGATCAGCTCAGTCATAATGAACTAGGTGGCCCACTAGCGGTTGAGGGGTTTAGCAGTCACACTCACCAAGACAAGAGGTCATCCACCTTGACCTCTGGCGCCCCCGCCCGATCCTCCAGCAAACACTCGACCCGTATGAATGCTCGCAAGGTGATAACCTGAAGGACCCTACCGCTGAGGCTTGGCACCCCCAACTTACTGGGTTGTGTTTGCTATTAGATCGGGACCACCCCCATTTCCATCTCCTTCTCCCTTTCCCCACAGACTCCTCTCCATGCGCCATACCTTATTACTGACCCCTCAACCGCTACCGCCACAGCGAAGGCACCCCTTGTGCCGCAGCCCCGCCACCTAGACCACCTTCAACCCCTCAAACAAATCTTCAATAAAGATTTTACTTCCCGTCTCCATAAGGTGCACTCCATCACCCCTATACAGGCCAGAAACATCATGCTGCAGCCTCGCGTGCAATATGCCTAACCCCCCTAACCCCACCAAGCACTTTGCAAGAGACAGTTTCAGTTTTTTGCGTTTCTTTTTAATTTTAGGGATCTTGTCGGCCCCGGTCCACTTAAGACGGGGGATCATGTATGACCACTGAACGTGAAGGTGCAGGAAGCTACTGCACAACCACCCCAAGTCCTTTTAAATGGACTTCTCCAAGTCCCAAGTGGACCTTGTAACTAAATCATTTCCACCCAAGTGTATGATGACCACCTCGGACTGACCGAAATGTACCACTGCTCTGCGCAAAAGGTGAAGGAATAGCTCCCATCTCATTCCCCTAAACCCAAGCCAATCCACTTCCCACCCTGCAGGAGGTGACAGAGTGCTCCTTGATTCAACCAGCCGGCCTGCCCAAAACACAAATGAATGGCCCAAGACCCAGGCCCTCCGGCGACCCAACGGACGACCTGAAAAACAACAAACCACATACTTACTCCTAAAACCTTACCATCACTAAAGATAATTTACTTCACATAACTTAACTTAGCATACTTAACTTAAAGACTTAACCCCATCTACCATAGCCCCCAATCATGACCACTAGTACATCTACCCCTTCTATTGGCTAATCTGCTATAAACTCTAAATAATTGTAATTTTTTTAAATTATTTGTTTATTTTATTTTTTGTTTTTTTGTTTTTTATTGCTTAAACCATCAGACCCTTAACCAATCAACTACCCCTTGTGCCTAAAGAAACCCAAGGAAAAACACAAAAGGAGGGGGAATGGGAGGAACCACAGGCCCTGGACGCACCTAACAAGGGTTAACAACTCCCTGAAACCTCCAAGGCCCGCATCTAGCGCAAAGCCTTACTGGCAGGATCAAAATGGAAGAAAATCCCCCCCATGCCCCCCGAAGACGAGCAGCTAATCCTAGGTGCCTCCAAGCTCCATTGCCTCCCCCAGACAAACTCTTAAAACTAACTTACCACAACCTTATCCAACCTTAAATACTTTTTATACGCTGCTGATTTCCACCGCCCCAGTGCCTTACTCGCCCTTGGCGACCTGCCATCCAGGGTGGCGGAAGTGGCCGCCCCAATTTGGAACGAGTGGGTTCCGAACATGGAAGCATTCAAACCCAAAGCCAATACACACCGTCTTAAAATGAAACTGAACTGATACCTCGTGATGGGGTCCCCATTCTCGTGGCTAAGCCAATTAATGCTCAAAGCTGTAACCAAGGCTCTGTACGCCCTCGCCAACCCAACCGGGCACACAGTCGAATCGGGGTGTGAGGACAAGAAGACCCACCAACCTCTACCCAACTGGTCGGTTTTAGACCTATGCACCTTGCAGGCTATCGACTCATCTTGCATAACCACGTTCCCTGTGAGTGTCCCGAAATTAACCGCCTTTTTCCCAGTGACCACTAACTCGCCTACCCGAAAAGCCCCATGCCCATGCAAAAGACACCCGAAATAAGTAACCCTCAAATTTAGAAGATGTTACCGCAGGTATCACTGCCATAATTTTCTTCAATACCCCAAATCGATAGGCCTTCTCACATTGTCACCCCCCCGGTTGCCTGCGTCCCCATCCTTTCATCACTTTCCTAACCATGGAATGTTTAGTAAAGTCCTGCTGACCCTTAACAACAGAGAAGTGAGCAATCCCCGCCAGAGCTGAGTTCATACTGGCCCTGGATCTCCCCATATCAGACTCCTGCCATATCCAACCTAGCAGCATATCCACCCCAACCTTACCTTTGCTTTCCTTCTGCCTCATATACTGAACCCACTCGGACCATGCTGAACTATACACCCTCAATGTTGCCGGGGCAAGGGATGCGTTCGCCAGGTCTTCTAGGCTGGATTCACGATCTGCCAAAGATGCAAAGGGCATGACAGACCCGTGACCTCGGCCTGAGGAGCCAGTTCCCGAAACCTTCCCCATTCCCGGCATCGACAGCGCATCTGAAATTTTATTTTCGACTCCTGGCATGTTCCGAGCCCTAAATGTGACATTATGTCGCAAACATTTCAACACCAAAAACGTAAAAGCCTAACCGTCGGCGGCGATGATGCCCTCTGCCGGTTGATGGCCTGGACCACCCCCATGTTGTCGCACCAGAACACTATGCTCCTATTGTAAAGCTCTGCCGACCAAAATTCAACAGCGACAACAATGGGGAATAGCTCCAGAACCAGCAAGTTGGCAGTAAGACCCATCTTACTCCACTCTTCCGGCCACAGCGCAGTGCACCCTCTCCCTTGAAAATTCGCTCCAAAGCCTATTGACCCAGCTGCGTCAGTGTAAAGCTGCACCTCTAAATTGGAGGCTACTGGGGCCTGCCAAATGCATGTCCCATTGAAGTCTGACAGAAAAGTGACCCAAACTGCCATATCATCCCAAATCTCACGCGAGACTGTCACAAAATGATGTGACAGCTTCACGCCCGCCGTCGCTTGTTCCAGCCGTCTGCAGAAAACCTTACCCATGGGAATCACCCTACAGGCAAAGTTCAGCAGACCCAGCACAGATTGCACCTTCTGCAGGATGACTTTCAGCCGACTCTGAATGTCCGCAAGCTCATCCCGAAGCCGGCAGCCTACAAACCCCGGCCACAGAAACAACTTCAATGCCTAAATATGACAGTCAGGACTTGGGTCCCTCAGTCTTGTCAGACGTCACAGGGACGCTGAAATGATAGAAAAGCGCCTCAGCAGAAAATAGGGCCTTTGCACAAACATCTGAAGCAGTGGGGCCAATGAAAAGGAAATCATCTAAATAGTGCGCTATCAAACTATGACCGGACCCCACCTGAACACACCAATTCAAGAAGGTGCTAAATTTTTCGAAAAAGGCGCAGAATATGGCGCTTCCCATTGGGAGGCAACAGTCAACGAAAAACCCCTGCGGCATCCTGAAACCCATGTAACGGAAGGAATCAGGATGCAGCGGGAGGAGCCTAAATGCGGACTCAATGTTCAGCTTTGCCATAAGGGCACCACTCCCGCAGAAAAGCACCATACCCAACACCTCCTCGAACGACTGGTACACCACCCGACATCGGCCCGGATCAATGGCATTGTTTACCGAGCCACCCTCCGGGAATGACAGGTGCTGTATCAATCGGAACTTTCCCAGGACTTTTTTGGGAACAACCCCAACCAGAGAAATCACCAACCCCTCCAGCGGTGGGCAGCTGAAAGGGCCAGCGATTCTACCCTTACGCACCTCATCAACCACCTGTCCGGGAATTGTCTTGCGGACCTGAGATTCCGCGGACATCCTGAATGAACCGAACCAACCACGGGCAACCGAAACCCAAACTCAAAGCCCAATTCCAACCATTCAGCAACATCCCTTAAGGGGTAAACACAAAGCCATGTGCGCATGGCCTTCAACTTAATTGGTGTGGGGGCTCTGCGCAATTGCCCTGGGACCAAACTGCGCCCTGTGAGCTGCGTGGGGTTGTGCTTTGCATTCCTTGGCTGGATGACCCCCCCCCTACACTTGATACAGACGTGTCAGAAGCAGCAATCCCTCCCTCTGGTACATCTCGCATTGTTAAACCCAAAGCATATACGCTTGTCCTTGGTGAAACCATTCTCGCCTCCTTTTTGCTGCTGTTCCCCTGGCTTATGAAAGGACTGCCCATCGCTGGCGAACTTTCTCGACTGCATCACCGATGTCCAGATCTCGATATCTTTGATTCCGAGGTCCAGACACGAGAGGCCATACTGCTTCTTGCGGAAGCTCTCGTCATACACCCTCCATGCGGAACCTCTGAAGTTACTGTGTAACTCCTGAATGAGGTGCAAGTAACACCAGCCAGTTCTAGCCTCGCTTGTCTGAAACTCAACATAGCAAGGCGCGAAGACACAAAAACCTTCATTCCATCTGGTGAAGGTCTTAACGCCTCCTCCTCTACACCCCCTTTTGCCATTGTTGCAACCAGCCCTTTCCTAGCATCATCAGTTAGGGAGAATATATTTACATACTTCCCTTTTTTTATTCTATCCTTAACTGATAGTCTAATTTGCCAGAAAATGGCGGTATTAGGGCATGCAATCTCTTTGTCCCTGGGCCTTGCTACCTTTTTTGCCCACGCATCCGATGAAGCCTTCCCAGCCTTGCCAACCCCCCCCCCCACCTATTCTTATCCGCAGCAGCTTCATCACCTTACAAGGCCTAATCTGGGAATCATAAGACCCTATAAAAGAAACCCTGTCAGATAAAGAAGGAGAGCGGTTTGCACCAGTCACTGGAGCTAACTCACCTGCTCCGGCATAATCACCTGGCGCGAGAACCTGTGTGGATAGCCCCGGCACCTCTTCAGCAGGCCGCGCTTGCTGCTCCGCGACCGCCCCGACCTGAGCGACAGAAGATCCTGGAGGGAGAGACACGTTAGCAACAGGAACCACAGAACTCACATCCGCCTGCGCGCACACAGCACCCCCACCCTGATTATCCAGAACCTGCGTCTGTACTACGGAGGTGCTTAAATTAGCAGACATTTGAGGGAAAGTGAAACACCCGCTGGGCCCGCAGGCGTAGACATAATGGGCATAATGGCAAATGGGAATTGGAAAGGTGTTCCCCCCACACCCTGTGGCCATAACTGCTACGGAAAAACGCCAGAGGGTATGGCCCACTGCGGACCCTGCCCAGCTGATCTGGAGGCACTCCTTTGTGACAACCCAACGGACCCAGCAGAGCGGTGAGACAAGCTCCTTTGGAGGGCAGACGCAAATGAGGGGCAAGTAGATGCAACGGAGCCTCTTCTGGGCTGATCAGAAGAAAGTGACTCACCAGAGCCCCTGCTGGCAGTGGTTATATGAGGCCCCCTCCCCTGGTGTCTTTTCTTTTAGGTGTGCTTGCGGGGCCTGTCCCCTGACCTCATTGGTCAGGTATGAATGAAGGACTTGGAGATCCTCCATCCTCCATTGTGCCTAGATCCCCTCTTTGTGCTGCAGATGACCGCAACTGCTCCGTTGTGGCCATCTGCCCTGCACCGCTGATGTCACATGACTTCCGGCGGGAACCGGAAGCCTGCGGATGTGCGACAATGGCCGGCTCCTCTCTAAAGTGGAGAGGAGCCGCACGAGACCGGACAGGCCGCCACATCTTCCAAAGGGCTGGGGTACTTAAAGGGACCCGTGGGCAGCGCTGAACGCCGCACACACTCGCCGCCGCCGTGCCATCAATGCAGACAGGGAAGGAGTAATAAGAGTGCAGACAAGGGGGAAAACAAAAAGAAGAAAAAACGCAGATGACAGATAAAAGAAAAATACAGAATAGGGGACAGATGAAAAGACGGGGAGAGGACAAGAAAAAAAAAGACAGAAAGAAAAG
>WWET01003994.1:123931-147554 GCA_011038615.1 Limnodynastes dumerilii | reverse complement strand
AATCAACCCTTTTCCCCAGGGCAGGAATAGTTTTTGTCTACTAGTTTGCATTGAATTTCTATGTGACTACGGTTCATGAGATCTAAAGATACCCTTTCACTATGGGGAGCCACATATGGCATAGAGGTAAGGCACCCACCTTTAGTACAGTTGGTCACCAGTTCAAATCCCTGCCTAGCCAGCCAATCATCCAATCAACCCTTTTTCCCCCGGCCAGGAATAGGTTTTGTCTACTAGTTTGCATTAGTTCAGCATGTGGCTACGGTTCATCAGATCTAAATATACCCTTCCACCACAGGGTGCCACAGTTGGCATAGAGGTAGAGCACCTGACTTCAGAGCAGTAGGTCATCAGTTCAAATCCTAGCTCAGCCATCCAATCAAGCCTTTACCCCAGGCCAGGAATAGTTTTTGTCTATTAGTTTGCATTGAGTTGCTATGTGACTACGGTTCATGAGATCTAAAGATACCCTTTCACCATGGGGATCCACATATGGCATAGAGGTAAGGCACCAGCCTTCAGTGCAGTAGGTCACCAATTCAAATCCCTGCTCAGCCAGCCAATCATCCAATCAACTCTTTTCCCCCAGCCAGGAATAGGTTTTGTCTACTAGTTTGCATTAAGTCAGCATATGGCTTCGGTTCATAAGATCTAAATATACCCTTCTACCACAGTAATAATACTAAACATTAAAAAAGATAAACAACAAAACAACCAATATAGTTAAATATAAATAAATGTAATGGTATTTGGTCACATAATTTAAAGAAAAGAAAAAAAAACCTTCACAAAATGTAAAATCAACATAGGATTTTAAAAACAAGCCTTTGTTTCATCTAAAAACACACATTCATTGATTATAAACACACAGCAAGTGTGGCCTGATTTAAGCAAGAGAAGACGCATGGCCTCACAGCAAACAATATGGTTCATCAACTTATGAATGGTGAAGGGCTACCTTAACTTTTTCTGTTCGTCTGTTAGTTTACGCAACTCTGTTGGAATGCCCATACTGAACATTAGTAGTTCGCGTGCAGCTCATTTGCATTAAGAGTCCTGCCCCTCTAGCCATGCTTTGCATAGTATCTAATGTATTTGGGGGCGTATCAACATACACGCCCCTAACACTCCCATAGTAAAGTCCCTGCTTACGGCGGCTATACCCTACACTGGGTACGACCGTCGGCCGTACGAATTTTCGCACAAAATACGCTGAGCGTACGGGCTTAGCACGCCCATACTGTACAATTTAAATGGCTATCCCCGCCTCCCTGTTGTAAAACGAGCGCCCAGCCGACCGTCGTACTGAACACACGCCCCTCGAGCGAAAAAGTCGCACACCATAAGACCGCTATACGCTCATGTCGTCCAGCCGACCGGAAGCTGTCATACTGGGCATGCACAGTGCGAATTTCCGTACGAAAATACGCAAAAAACCGTCGAACGCTCGCCCGTCGGCCAGCAATTTCGTAGCTCTGGATCAGGCCCTTTATGTCTATCTGGAGATATGGCCTCCAGATTTAAACACAGTATTTTGGGTGAGGTCGTACCAATGATCTACAAAGGGGCATCACTACTCTTCTCTTTCTGCTACTAAATCCTTTCCCTATGAAACCAAGCATCTGACTTGCCTTTCTCATTGCTTTGTTACATTGCTTGGCTACCTTTATGTCACATGAAATAATTACTCCTAAATCCCTTTCCTCCTCAGTAGTTTCTAATGTAGTGTCATTAATGATATATTGAGCTATTGGTTATTTTTGCTCCAAGTGCATGATTTAGCATTTTTTGGCATTAAACTGCAGTTGCCACACTCTTGACCATTCCTCCAGTCTACCTAGATCATCCCTCATTTTGTGTACCTCTCCTGACATGTCTACCCTGTTACATATCTTTGTATCATCTGCAAAAAGGCATATTTTTCCCTCAATACCATAGGTAATATCACCTATAAATATATTAAATAGCATTTGTCCAAGTACAGAACCCTGGGATACAACACTGGTTACCTTACCATCCCCAGAAGGGATTTAATTTACTACAACAAATGCAACTATCTTTAAGTCCTTTAAGTCTTTGATGTTTGATGTTGCAAAGCGTCAAAACCCTTACTAAAATCTAGATAAGCTATGTCTACTGCTCCCCCTTTATCTAATACTTTACTGACCCACTCAAAAAATTCAATAAGATTTGTTTGACATGATCTTCCCCCAGTGAATCCATGTTGATTGGGATCCTGGTGAATTCATGTTGATTGGGATCCTGTAAGTTACTGGATTTAAGATACTGTACAATTTGTTCCTTTAACAGTGTTTCCATCAATTTCCCTTCTGATGTTAGACTCACTGGTCAGTAGCTTGCTGCTTCTTCCCTACTTCCACTTTTATGCAGAGGGATGACATTTGCTATTTTCCAGTCCTCTGGAATCACCCCAGTTATTAGTGATAATAGTATGGTTTTGCCATCACCCCTCTAAGCTCTTTTAGCATCCTAAGATGTATCCCATCTTGTCCCATTGATGTGTCCACTTTCAGCTTTGAAAGCTCTTTTAATACATGCTCCTCAGTGAAAGTAGCAGTAATTGCCTCCTTTGTATTAATAGCCTTCCTATTTAAAGGTGGTCCCTTCCCCTCTTTTTCTTTTGTGAATATTGAACAGAAATACTTACAGCCCTTTCCTTAACAAGACTCCCACTCTTTGTTTTGAGCCTTACTATACCTTACTATACTGAGCCTTACTATACCTTCTTTAGTTTTTTGCCGTTCATTTATATACCTAATAAAAAGCTTTTGTCCCATTTTTGTACCAAATGGGCCAATTTTTCCTCAGTTTGTGCCTTTTCTGCCATGATAAACTTTTTAGTCTCCTTCTGCTTTGTAAAATACTCCTCTCTGTCATAATTATTTTGAGTTTGCTTAAAATTCCAAAAGGCCATCTTTTTTGCTTTCACTATAGTTGCTACCTTTTTTGCAAACCACATTGGCTTTCTTTTTCTGGGGTTTTTCCTAACCTTTCTTATATAAAGGTCTGTTGCTGTTAATAATGATTTTTTTTCCCACTGCTTCTGTACTCCTTTTATGTGTCTCCACTCTGCCAAAGATTCATTTAACACATTTCCCGATTTCCACAAAATCCGCCTTCCTCAAGTCTAGCACCCTCGTCTTTGTGTAGTACATTTCTCTCTCAGTCATTATGCTAAACCATACTGCTTGATGATCACTGGATCCTGATCCAGATGATCACTGGATGATCACTGGAAACTGTCACCATTTGTAAGTACCAAATCCAAGATGACCTCTTTGCGAGTGGGCTATAGGTAAATGCAAACAGGTGCATGAAAGGCAGGGGTTAATCTGCTAGCCACAGAAAAGGAAAGAAAATGCCCCAGTAACACTGTCATAAACCAGTAACAGACTATACTGTTCTATCTGTAAAATAAAATGCAGAAATGTCCGTTACACATTTTTGTGCAAATATATAAGCCACCAGCCACCGTCAAGGCCTTTCTACATATGGTGGTCCTAACTCTAACAATGAGAGTCCCAATGATGGGTCATTATATATTGTAACACCCCAAAACAGGGGCCATTCAGGCTGGTGCAGCAGGCGCGAGGGAGGCTTGCAGAGAGGCATGTGGGTGGTTGCCCAGCAACCACCAGCTGGGCCAGAGACGCGAGGTAGCACGAGGGAGCTCTAGCAGTTTCTTATGCGCGAGGGAGCTCTGGGGGTTTGTGGTGCACGAGGGGAGAGCGGGGAAGGAGAGTTCGGGAAATGTGGTGAGGAGAGGAGGCAAAAAGGGGCAAGAGGCGGTGAAAGCTGTGGAGAAAAAGAAAAGTCTGAGGGGAGTTTGGAGAGACTATCAGAGGAAGTGTGGGGACGGAGGAAGGCAGCGGTAGCAGTGAGAAGTGGAGGAGTGACGGAGAAGAACGGTGGAGGCTGACAGGCAGAGTTGGATTGGAGTGAACGGCATCATTCTACCTTCTTCAAATCTGTGTACTGGCAGCAGTTCAGAAAAAGTAACAGTATTTGCCACTTGCTTAAGAGCAGTTCCCAACTTTCTAAATTCATCTTTAACAGCCACAATTTCAGCATTGGCCAAGTCGTTTGTCCCATGGTGGATAATGACATCAACCTCCCTTTCCTTGCTCACTGTCTTTAGAATATTTAAAATGCACTTTTTATCCTGTGGAGCTGTAGTTCCAGGCTAGCACTTCACCTTATTCCTAATTACAGAACCTCTTTCTAGCTGGGTACCCCTAACAATATTCCCGCACAAGAAGTGCAGTCCTTCTCAGGGATTTCCTTTTTCCGCCATCAGGTTCCCCCAGTACCTCATGCTCTACATTACCTGTTGTAATGCATTCTAGTCCTCCAAGTGCTGCAAATGAGTTTTGCAAGGGCACAGCTTGTGCAATGTGTCCTTGGGCAACTGGAAACTTCTTACTAGCAATCTTCACCAGTCCACTCAGTACGCCTCCTGGGAACTTTCTGAGGTAATGGTGGCATCAAAGATACAGACATCCTGCATATCTCACAATGCATTCTAACTATTTCATCCTGCAAACAAGGGGCCGTATTCAGACGTCCGGTGTTTACCGAAATTGTATACTGCGCATGCGTAGTAATTTTTTAACCTAATCTATGTATCTTTTCGGTATGTAGATAGCGTATATGCAGTCTTTAATACCGCATATACGCAATCTACATAGCAAAAAAATACGTAGATTACATAAAAAATTACTACGCATGCACATTATACAATTTCGGTAAACACCGGACGTATATGCAATACATCCGGTGATCTGAATACGGCCCAAAGACATTTTCTGACAAATTGGACAACACTTGAATTTCCAAATTGTTTCACGCAAAACAAAAGCATCACAACCACTGCAATATACAAGACCAGACATTCTAGAAGGTTTTTTCCATTTAAAATCTACAAACTTCACTACAATAAAAATTCACACAAATAATTTCAATGGGACCAAATACAGCTATAATCCAATTCTAACTCCACTTACAACTCCTAGCTTGCAAAATCAATGCATAAGGCAGTTAAGTTTTGTACATTAATTTCTTTGACAACACAATGGGCCGGATCCAGAACAACGTCCCTCGGCGGAAATACGTCCGTCAGATGCCGACGACAGTTACTGCACATGCGTAGTAACTATTTTACGCAATCTACATATCGTTTTGTTACGTAGATTGCGTATATGCGGTCTTATTATTACGTAATCTACATATCGTTTTGTTACGTAGATTGCATATATGCAGTCTTCAAGACTGCATATACGCCAACTACGTAACAAAACGATATGTAGACTACGTAAAATAGTTACTACGCGTGTGCAGTAACTGTCATCGGCATCGGTATTTCCGCCGAGGGACGTTGTTCTGGATCCGGCCCAATGTCTTTTACTGAAGTTATTAACCTGTCCGTGTATAAAAAAAAAAATTTGTATTTGTAACACATTTAAGAAACAGTCAATGGAGAGTTTAACAAAACAAAGACTGCTGCAGACTTTTTCCCATTAGAAGGTTCACCTTCCAATTGAAAACATTTAAATTGTTTGCATAAGTAAGAGGCTTGTGGCTTATCATATATTTGCAAATGTGTGTAACAAACATTTCTGCATTTTATTTTACAGATACAATGGTATAATTAGTTACTGGTTTGTAACTTTTTTTTGTTTCTGGTTAAGCAGATTACCCCTTCCTTCTTACACGTGTTTTCATTAACCTAAAAATGTATCTGAGCAACCACCATTTTTGTGTATTCTTGAATAAGTAAGTGAGGCATTTGTACATATCGATGCTGAAATCATATTAATCAACTGACAGTCCCAGCATCGAGATATACAAAGTACTACTGGTTTCAAAGAATACCTCAGCAGGAGATCGAGTGACTGGATGGCAGTACTTTCATGAGTTGCAAATTATAATGTTTTTTGCTCTTATGTATTGATTACTATCCCTGACAAAAGTTTCTACATATAATGATGTTGGATCTTCTGTCTTATAGCACTTCTAATGCCACTCACTTTCCTCTAATGCCAGGGTGTATATATGTGTGTGTATGTGTGTAATGGAAAATTCTAATCAATAGCATCTTGCTAGGCCTTATTTGAAATATTTTCATTTTACTACAATTGTTGTTAAGGCAGCCTTACCATGTTCCACAGCAATGTATAATTTTAATGTGTTGACATTTATGTAGTTTTATAGGAAATAACAAATATCTCATATCTCATTTCAGCGTGATGAGATTGCTCCTGTGGAAGAGTGGATTGATTAATTTTTCAGTTCAGAGAAAAGACTAACTATTAAATATACTATTTAAAATACCATCAATATGTACTGATGGGAGATATATAAATATCACAATGATACTACAAAAATTCCATTCATTCCATAACCTTCTCTACTATAATACAGATGGGAGTGATGGCACTAGGGTTGGTGTTACCCGGTGCAGTAACTCATGGTGTTACCCCCCATGGACCTTCTTCCATAGACTATAGAGAATCCTGGAAATATACCAAATTTAGTGCAAAGTCAAAAGAATAATCTAGCACCTCAATTAGAGTGTATTAGAGATGATTACAGTTTCAGTGTAGGGCTCTCTTCTGGATGCAAATAGCGCTTTCAAAGTGTATATTCAGAAATTAGTCAGGCAATGGGGTCAGACAACCTAACCCCTCTGATAACCTGTCACCTGGTGAGGTCTGCACTCAGTGGTGCACCCAGGGGGAATTACTTGTTGCCTAGAAACCCCCCATATTGAAATAAAAAATAAAATGAAAATAATGTCCAAAAAGCAAAGAAAAAAAAAAGGAGCGTGGCTTAGCAGCCATATGAGGCAGACTGACATAGAGGAAGATGGTAATGGCCTGTGCTGCAATAGGGAAGCAGGTGAGGATGGTGAATGGGACACAACAAATTCAACAGTGCTTATACACTGACACAAGCTCTGGACCATTGTGTAATGTGCACTACTATTGCTATTATTAGATGTACCGTCAAAATAAAACTATTAAAACTACACTGGAGGCAGGTTTTTTTAATTGCTGTTTTTATTTTTACCCTGTGCGGTATGACAATGGGGGCATGATGGTAGCAGAGCTTGGGTGGGACGGTGGCGGAGCTTATTTATCACCAGAGGCGGAACTAGTGAGTTGTGGGCCCAGGTGCAAAAAATATGCTTTGGCCCTGATGATATCCCAGTGGGGAGCTTCGGTTGTGCGGTGATGACGGCTGTGGGCCCTTGTATCAGGATGGGCACCGGAGCCGCTGCACATGTTGCACCAATGGTAGTTACGCCCCTTTTTATCACGTTTTCGGGCTCCAAAATGTTGGGAGGTATACTAATATACCCCACATGTATTACACGCATTGGAACCCCCCCTTTCAAAATCCTGCGTTTGCCCCTGGCACTCACCGCACTCCCCTTGTGACCCCACTGATAGAAGGTGAGAAAACAATGTAAAACACATTTAAACAATAAATATCCAAAAGGTGTTGATATGCAGGTTTGTTTTTTAATGATTTTTTTTTTTTTAGCATTTTAGTATATGGCCTTTGACAGATGCAATAAAATGCATACCATGCTGATCCATATACAATCTTAACATAAGAAATCTTGTGACCAAAGGACAATATTAGTGTTCTGGTGACAGCTTGGGCATGTATGACCTCTTAACCAGTATCCTCAGCTGAATAGTTAATGCAGACATAGGATTTATCTTTTAAATGACACAACTATCAAGTGTAAAAGGATTTCCAGCATTTGAAGTGCCACACCAAAATGGCCCTTGGCATTTTTCTTTCTATCTTCTTTTTTTTTTTTTTTTTTTTTTAGCAGTGTAGATCACAGAGTTTTATTGGAAGCTCTTGCTAAACATGTTTATGATTATAATGTGATCACAAAGCAAGTCCTTTTATTTTGATTTATTTCTACTTTATGGAAGCTACTACATGATAGGCATTCACTCAGGACATAGTCCTTCCAGAAGCTGAATCCATATTTAACCTCTTTATGATTCTGATTCTGACCTTTCGCAAACCTCACTCCACCTGACATGTTAACAATTTAGTCCCTAGTCATTACAGTTAAGGATCACTTTTAATTTAGTTTTGATTCTTGTTAAATCCTGGCCTTCTTGCACATTTAAACTTATATAGATTTTACCTTAACAAGTCTCTAGAAATCACCCTTACCTTACCAAATAAACTACTGTGATACTATGACATTTCCTCCTTATTAACAGTCTTGATTATTGCTTGTTTGTATATACTGATCTAAAAACCATAAATATTAAGCTATTTAATATAAATGCTAAATATTCAGTCATATGCAGTAACGTCACTGCTTGCCAATTTCACTGTGATATATTATGATTCTTGTTTTCAGAAACCAATATACACAAGATGCTGTTGTCATAGCTACTTTGAGTGCCCAGGGTAGTCACCATTTGCTGAGAACTCCATTCTGCTCCCTCAAATACAGTATGTGGTAACATTTTTTATTGTACCCAAATACTCCTATTCTGTTAAAAGACAGATTTGTTAGACATTTTAGAAGTGAGGGGGTATACAGGGGTATGCCATACTGTCACTTCTCCCACTGATTTATTTAAAAAGCAATAAATCTCCATTCACTTCTATTATTTCAAAATTTCCATACCACCACTTATAAATTTCAACTTTGATCACTGATATAAATGAACCTATGAAAAGTATCTGCTTTTACAAACTAGTCATAATCTGAAAGCTTGAAATCCACACAACATAGCAATAAAATAGTTCAGTAACTCTAGATAGTTTAATAAAAATAAAAATATTAAAAACAATTCTCATAAACAATGCACATCTTCTGTCATATTCCACCACAAAAATGGTCCACCACTGAACTCTAGAAATGTATCAAGCCTTCCAGTTCCTGAAGACATATTTTTAATGCCAAGACACATTGGGCACAGTTCAATTAACCGTGATGTCTGATCGAGGTGGTTTTTTTTGCAAATTTAAATTGTGGATTTTAATGGGCACCTCATAGAGGTGGTTATATAAATCTGCGGATTTTACTTACTGTAATAGATGGGAATAGGCACACTTCAGGCTTATTCCCGTTTTTGCAGTAAACTGAATCGGGACAATTGACACCAATCTTATATTTGTTAATGTACATGACTCCTTATGAACAAGTGACCAGATTCAAAATTAAGAGTGAGTTAGGTGTGACTGGATCCTCAACTAACTCACCTGTCCAGCCACACACCCGTGCCCCATTTTTAGGAGCCTAATGGCACTTAAGAGTGTCATAGGGCTACATTGAGTAACTGTGCATATTTTCCTTCCTTCCATTCCGTGCGCCTTCCCTGGCTGCATACTGTGCCTCCCCCCACCCACTTTTCCTCAAAAAGTGCACTGACACGCCTCCTTTTACCTAAATCACTATGTGCGATCTTTAAAGACCACATGTAGTGAATCTACATAAGTAACCACTACGTACATTGCACACTCTACTACGCAGTACTTAAAAATCCACACCTAAGAAGCAGCAGGTGTGAATTCTCTCCAGTATCGGTATTTAGTATTAGTATTGTATTAGTACAATATTGTTGCCCTAGGGTCATTAATTAATTTTACTAGTATCTTGACTGTGCATTTCAAGGGATGTATACATTAGTATAAATACTGTTGGTGCTCGGGATGTAGTTGTTATGGGGCCTAAAAGTGAATGAGTTCCAAGACTGCGATCCATCCTATACTCACAGAGGAAACACTTTTCCAAGAGGGAGCCCAGGAAATTCTGCTTTGTTGAGCCTCTCCCTCCACTGATAACTTCTTAACTCTCACATTTGCAGTAATGGCCCCTTGCTCTGCTCAGAACAAATTGGAGACCAGAATGGGAGGTAAGGACAACAGCATCACTAGGGTCATTCCAAAATTGGCTGTAGGACACTGCAGTATTTATGTCCACACTTGAATGTACCAACCTATTTACTATTTACAGACACCACTTATGGGCCACTGATTTTGTTAGATGGTAAGTGAGGTCTCCCCAGCATCTCCTACCAAGTAATGCATTACTTAGAAACCTATTTGTGTGACCAGAAAATATTGAACCTGTGTCTTAGGGCTAGATTTACTAAGGGGTGATTTGGGTCCCTCTGGCGAATGACTCATGTACTTACTGGGGCCCTATTTATACCCTCTCACATGAGATTCCATCAGAGGGTATAAATAAGGCCCCAGTAATGACATGTCATTCGCCGTAGGGACCTAGAAGCGGATGGACATCCTCACGTGCCTCAACCAGGAGAAGAGAAGCCACAGTACCGATCGTCGCTTGGAGGCATTGATGACAACTGAAATCTATGTAAGAACATTATTTTGTATTACTGTTTTATAAAAAATTGACTTTTTTTTAAATGCAGGATTATTTTTCATATTGGAATAGAACACGGCCATTGATTATTATTTTAACAGGAACTGGGCCATACATTATTCTTTTAATAGGAACAGGGCCATGAATTATTATTTTAATAGTAATGGGGGGTGGCCATAAATAATTTTTTTAATAGTAATGGGGACATGGACGGGTATTTTTATTGAAATGGGGACATGTTCTGTTATTTGTATTGTAACAGGGACATGTACTGGTAATTTTCTTGGAACGGGGGCAGATTCTGGGTTTTTTTTGTAATGGGGGCCATTCTGTATGTGGCAGCATGCAATTAACCCTTGCCATGCTGTCGCAAAACATGGTCATGCTGTGCCTTTGTAGTACTGTATGCCACAGCATGCTTTGGGTTAGTAGCATGCCGCGGTATACTTATTTTCGTTTCTAATCTTTTACTCAAATTTTTTTTTTTATTAAAAAGTATCATTCTGACTGCTCCAGCATTTCCTGCATATTCCTGTGTACCATCATCCTATCCGTACATTCTGTACATTTGTGTTGTCTCTGAAATAAATCTTATTGGTTCCTGAGCTACCTACCGTGTCATGTGATCTACCTTTCATAACACTTAAAAGCTTGATAAACAGGTCGTATATTGCAATATAAGTTCTCAGGGCTTGATCCAGAGTTCCTAATGATAAGCTATTTCTGTATCACACATTTGGAAATAGCCTGTTAGTATGTACTGCGCATGCACAGAACAAAGAAATTCTCGGACCTCATTCATCCATTGCAGAATTCCCTGTGGACTTCAGTGTCCGCACAGGAAGGCATGTGGCCCATTCACCATACATACAAGATATGTATGGTGGGTGGGAATAGCTATGCTAATCGTACAGCTACGCTTATGTACGATTATGTGTGGAATACTTAAGGTAGTATCCTGGACATGGAATTCCCTTCTGCATGTAGAAGTGCAATGGAGATGCCCTGCTCTCCTACATGCGTAAGTGAGGATTCCAAATTCCATACAATAGCCTCCATTAAAGAGGCTAATGTATATAATATGCCCATAAGTCTGGATTTAGTTCACACACTGTGGCCATTCCTCAGGTCAGCAAAGAAAATACATATATAATAACACATAAAATCATTATTACCAGTATAATTTATAGATAACATAAAGCAAAAACACATACTTTAAGAGTCAGAACTAGGTTTCTGTTATATATTTAAAAAAAATATAAAGGGAGGTAATTTCATGGTATTAGATAACATTATTAAAGTCATAAAACAACGTGAAAGATTGAAAATTAATCATAGTTTCAAAAGCAGATAATTCTTATAACATAAACCCCTAAGTGTTAGCTATGTTCAGATTATTCCTGTTAAATTCATTTATTATTTCAATAACAATTAGTTTGGCAAATATGTCTGTAAATAATTTGATTATGCTAGTAAAACATGTAAGTAAATTAACTAAATTTGACAGTAGACCAATTAAATATTATTAGTGATATAAGGTTAATGCAGTTAAGTATACTATCAAATTACAACCAGTCTAAGAAGCAATGGATTAAATATGTTACAAAAAATGTACGATTAAAAATGTACTTATAAGTATTATATTAAACTGAGGACATAAGAAGAGAATTCAGTTTTTGATTGTTTGTTTTTGCTTTTTCTTACTAATAATACATTGATATTATGACATTTATTGATACAAGTAGCATCAAAAGTTTTATTGCATTTTAGAATGTCATTAAAGTATAGCTACAATAAATATTTTTGAAAGGTCAGAATTCTGTTGATATTTTGCATAGTATATTTGGTATATTTGCCTTATTGACATAAAAACTTCATACAGGGCATGAGTTCTATTCTGTAATTCTTAGTTTATTGAAATATATTCAACCTTAAGAAATACAGACAGGATCTAGACTTCCATAACAAGAGCATTTTCCAATCACTAGACTAGACGACAGGAAAGTTGCTTTTTCTTTTTTTTATGGGGGGGGGGGATATTTCAGCTATATTACCATTTTCCCTCATCAAATGTAAAATCAGAATGCTGTATATACTTGGGTCTGGATCCAGTTCTGGATTCTTAGTCAGACTCCAAACTCTTCTATGCTAGTCCATAACACATTTTAAAATGGAGCGCCTATTTGTTGTCGCATCACTCTTTTAGAAGGTGTCTGTATAAGTCATGATGTGTTCCAGTGAACATGCCTATGCCCAGAACTTTTTGTCTAATTTGAACACAAATAGTGGAATGGAACACATGGAATGAAAAAAATAATCAGAGCAAGCCTATTAGTTTAATTGCCTAAGTGTAATTAAGAAAAAGTATTTGGATCTTCAAAAAGATTAGACTTTTTTTTCATATCAGTAGGCAAATAACATAGCAACAAATTTTTTAATTAACACCTTCAAAATAAATTCAAGTGAAGTGTGGTGTGTAAGGAAGGGTCATTGGGGTAGATCCAGAACTACGTTTGCCGTACGTTTATTCGCGGAGCGTATTTTCGCACGCGTAAATTCGTTACACTCTCCTCGGCACACCCCTTGCACGGACGTATTTTGTTAAGATACGCTTTCCAAACCCTACCTTAACTTTTTCCAACGTAACCGCAGTCATACGCACACGTACGTATGGCCTAGATGAATTTACGCAGCTAAGCACACCCATACTGTGCACTTTAAATACAACATCCCGCCTACTTCACGTATTTCAGACGTATTTTGGACGCACGTAAAATTGGCAAGCCCACACGTAAGTAATTACGTGACACATACGTGAATGGCTCATACGTTCACAGTTATGCTATGTTAATGTGCGTATTTTCTATGATGCACATGCGCAGTGCATACAAAACAGCGATTTTACATCTCTGCCACGCGTAAATTCGCTCCGAGGCGTAGTTCTGGATCTGGCCCATTGTTCTCAAGGTCAACAGTTATCCTGTCAGCACTAAATGTTTATCACATTAACATGTTGAATATTTTATCCACATACTGTGGCTGACATTACTAAAATCACAATCACTGCACCTTATTTTTTTACTGGCACTATCACTGTACCTTATTTCTTTGTTTACCTCTTGCTGATCACATTATTTCTTTCAGAGTCTCTCCAGCTTCAAGTGGTTGCACACAGAAGAAATAACCTATTCGTCCAGTGGTTCTGGGTTTACCATGGCTTAGTGTCACGATCTGCGGCGCCGCACTTACCCTGTCAGAAGTCAGCTGGCAGCGGTCCTCTCCCTGCGGTCCCGCGGTTTTGGCTATCGGAGACTGTCACTATGCAGTGACAGTCTCCTATACTTACCCAGCTTGACCCTGCATCTTCAGCTGGCGTCTCCTTGTGGATTCTGGCGGATTCCAGCTCCAGTCCATGGGTGCCGCCATATTGCAGGCGATCCTCTGCTTCAGTCCTCCAGCCAATCGGTGCACAGGATGCACTATTTAAACCATGTGCGCCCTGTCCACAGTGCCCAGATCAACTTAGTCTTCCAAGGTGCCTGGTAGCCTGTGTTCCTGACTACAGTCCTGGTCCAGGATTGATCCAGTTCCTGGTAAAGCCTGATCCTGATCCAGCCTGGTAAAGCCTAATCCTGATCCAGTTCCTGGTAAAGCCTGATCCTGATCCAGGATCCAGTCCTGGTAAAAGTTGATCCTGATCCAGTTCCTGGTAAAGCCTGATCCTGATCCAGTCCTGGTAAAGCCTGATCCTGATCCAGTTCCTGGTAAAGCCTGATCCTGATCCAGTTTCTGATAAAGCCTGATCCTGATCCAGTCTGCTATCCAGGTCCAGTCTGCTATCTCAGTCCAGTCTGCTATCCAGTCTACTATCACGGTCCAGTCTGCTATCCCGGTCCAGTCAGCTATCCCGGTCCAGTCTGCTATCCCGGTCCAGTCTGCTATCCCGATCCAGTTTGCTATCCAGGTCCAGTCTGCTATCCAGGTCCAGTCTGCTATCCTGATCCCGTCTGCTGTCCTGGTCTCAAGTCCTGGTCCTGCCGTCCCGGTTCCGCTGTCCTGGGTCTTTTTCTGGTTCCAGTTGCCATGGTGCTCACATTCCGGTCCAGTAGCCTTGCGGTCCAGCGGCCTTGCAGTCCAGCCCGTACCAGCAACCCAGCACGCCAGTCCGGCGCAACCCAGCACGCCAGTCCGGCGCAACCCAGCATGCCAATCCGCCAATCCTGTCTTCACTCCAGTCTGGTCCTGTCTTCACTCCAGTTCTGATCCAGTCAGTTCTTCACCCTTCTATCCAGCTATCAAGCTACCCAACTATCCTGAACTCTGCACTCAAGTCCGGCATAGTCCGGCCACCAATCTTCTACCTTTTGGACATTTCTACATCTGACTCAAGCCGGCATTGTTCTATGAATGATTACCATTTACTCTGTCTTGTGCAACCATCCTTATTAAAAGTCACTAATTTCACTTCACTCTTGCTCGTCTGTTACTTCCCTGGAAACCCGAGACAGATCCCCACCATTCCTTGCAGTTTGTGACACTTAGGCTACTTCTCCTATCAATTACTGGGATACATTGCAAGTGTTATCCTGAGGTACCATCTATAACAAGTCCTGCCTGCTTCACTGCATCACTGCTCTGCTTCAGTTACCTGTAGCAGTCTCCAGTCCTGATACTCTTGTGTCTGACACACTTTCTAGTTCTAACAGTCCTTAATCCTCTTCCTGGTCCTACTCCTTATTATGCTCAGTTTGCTGATGTATTTAAAAAAAAAATTGACTGAAAGCCTACCACCTCATTCATCTTCAGTGTGACTGCACCATAGAACTCTTACCAGGAAAGATTTGCCCCAGGGGTTGGACCTATCCCCTAGGGGTAAGACCAAGGCCATGTCTGCCTATATTTAAGAGAAAAAAAAAATAAGAAGTCAGATGAGCTGCTCCATGTATTGTCTTTAGGAGTCTCAATGAAATGTAAGTTAAAAATCCTTACTCCTTACCATTGATCACAGAACTATTTGACCGGATCAAGGGATCTACCATGTACACTAAACTGGACCTGTAGGGATCTTATGATCTCATTAGAATTTGATAGAGTGATGAATGGAAATCCGCATTTAACACCAGGAATAGTCATTATGAATATCTCATCATGCTTTGTGTATTGCTTCCGCAGTGTTCCAGGGTTTCATGAATGAGATCTTTTGAGCCATACCCTATGTGTAGATGGTAGTTTATCTGGAATTCATAATTTTTTCCCCCAGACATAATCTCACTCAGGACCCATGTACAGGAAGTACTTTCTTGCATGTGGCATAATGCAAGAAAAACCAGCACTAATACATATATAAATTATTCAGATAAGCTGTAAATAGGCTCCAGCTGCTACTTGAGGGGGACCATCCCTCTTCAAAAGACAAAGAATATATAAAAAAAGAGCTCTTGGAGACTAAAAACAAAAAAAAAATATTCTAACCAACGATAAAAGAATCACCAATGGAAGACAAAACATAAGAAATACATATTAAACACAAATATAAAAAAAATTCCAAATAATATAAATTCAAGATGGCAGTAACATTCAAATGTAAATGAATGAAACACCAAATTGGCTACACAATTAGGTAGAAGTTGTAGCTCAAGAAAGTGTCCTTGGACTTCAAATAACAGTAAGGGATCCGAGGAAATGCTGTTCTAAATGAATAGTTTAAATAAACAGACAATTCTTATTTACTGCTAAATTCAGAGAGTCAATGTCATTTCTGTACATATATAGTACAAGAGCTCTATGAGTATCATTCCATTATAGGCAGATAGTCAATGTGCAAAGATGCTTGGAGATAGTAAATGTTAATAATTCAAGCAATTGAATGCAACCGCTATATAGCAATATTGGCAGATATAGTTACCGCCAGACTTTGAAATAGGGCTGAGTGCAGCCTGAAACGCGTAGTCCCAGGTCCGGCCAGCTGATCGTGATGTCATCATCAGGGCCGTTGCAGAGGGACTACATTCGAGCGCCAAACACCTGGGTATCAACATCGCGGCATCGGTGTCCTCTCTATCGTTACATTACTACCCTGGTATGACGTTTTGATCCTTGTTTTTAAGAATATATGTTGGATATGTATTAATAAAAGTTTTTTTTCTTTTCTACCTTATGTGCGTATGAAATGGAATTGACTTTTGGACTATCATCGTAAATGCTATTACTGAGGCCATTACAGAGACTTTCATTCTGTGAGACATTTTAGGTGTTTTTAATGAAGGTTTATTTAGGTTTTATTTATTTATTTAACCTGACACTCCCCCACCGTTGTGTTATTACTCAGCACCGCATATCTATCAATACACACCTTTTTTAGCTTTACTTTTCCTTGAGGTATATTTGAGACACCTCATAGTGTTAGATTGCGGCTTTAGCAGAGTATTTAGTGCGCTTGAGTCCTCAATTTTTTTTCCTGTTTTTTACCGGTAACCACGCTCCTCCAGCAGAGCAAACAAATCTCAGTGTATTAGTGCTCTCAATCCAGAGAGATAATTACTCCCTGTAACAGCTGGAGATAGAACTCCTCAGGACATCACAGCACCCGATACAGAAGGTGGATAATCCTTAGGTAGCTGTAGAGACCAACTCACTGGGTGCCGTGAAGCCGGGTAGGAGGAGAGTGAGCCTCTCTGCCGAGGCTGTAGGGTAGCAGGCACGTTCTCAGCGTGTTGGTTGACACACGAATCGGCTAGTGGATGCGGTAAAAAAGCATGTCTTTGAGGATGCAATTATATGTCCATCGGAGCACATGAGCCTCTCGTAGATATTGAAAGAGTGCCGATATTTCAAAGTTCAATTGAGGGAACATAGTTTAAACGGCTAATGCGTTTCATCAGAGATTGCTCTCTGATGTGGCATAATGGGCTTTACACTAAACTGGAGAAATGCAGTTTTGAGAAACCCCAAATGCCCTTTCTGGGCTATATCATTTCAAATACTGGTCTTCAGATGGATCCAGAGAAGCTTAAGGCCATCTTGGAATGGCCTCAGCACAAAGTTCTCAGAGTTATTCAGCGATTCCTGGCATTCACTAATTTTTACCGGCAGTCATGAGATATAATAGTTCCCAGGTAGTTCTCCCATTGTCGTGATTACTAAACAGAGTGTCAAGAATTCGATCTGGCCTCCCAAGGCAGTGCAGGCCTTTGCTGAGCTGAAGAAAATTTTCTTCAGATCCCCTCTTGATCCAACCCAATGCCTCAAATTCTTTCTTCCTGGAGGTTGATGCATCGTCATATGGTGCTGGAGCTGTACTCTCTCAACGGAAAACCTCCAATAAGCTATTACCCTGTTGATTCTTCTCCCACAAATTCTCCCCTGGCTTTTAGTCATCAAATGAGTTCTAGGGGAGTAAAGATACTTACTTGAGGGAGCATTTGATCCTTTAATAGTATACACTGTGTTAGGAAACCACTCGCCAGGGCGTGGAGTCTAACTGGGGCCTCAATAGAGTATCTAGTGAGGGTAGGCTTGACTGCAGGAAACCCAGCAGGTCATGGCCTCCAGCGGTGGCCTTTATGTGTATGTGTGAAAGGACAGGACAAGACAAGGGAGCCAGTGACCGACTAACAAGCACCACTACATACAATGAACAAACAAGGGGCACACACTCACAAAGGCACACAGCAAGAAGTGGGAACGAGGAAAGGCCACAACTAGGAAAAATTAAGGACCGATCACTCACGGCAAGGGAAGGGTCAAAGCAAGGAAGGGAGGACAAAAGAGCACAAGGGGATAAACTAAGGAAGAGACACTCAAGGTCTATTTACAGTGATGCTGTCCAATCAAAGACTGCCCATGGACTAGATTTTCTAGGCCATTAGACAAGGTCCCAGCATTAGTTGAGACCTATGAAAATACTTTGCACCCAGTGCGAGACACAGGAGTGTCCTGGTTGCTCAGCAACCAGGATGCCTGGCGACAGAGTCAGAGGCACTACAGGAGTCCTGGCAGATGGAAGAGCTGGGACTCACTAGGTAACAGAGAACGTCCTGGTTGCTGTCTGATGCCACCAATCATTGTGCGGGAGTTCCAGCAGCCAGGGCAGAATGCCCATAACACACAGATCATAAAAATCTTCTGTATCAAAACCGCTCAATGTTTGAATGCCTGTCAGGCCTGTTGGTGTTTATTCTTTGTTAGATTTCAGATGATTTTCACTTACATCCCTGGAGGCTAGAATAAAAACGCAGATTCATTCTCTTGGTCATTTGCACCCTGTGACACAGAAGATCTCCAAGAGGAGAGACCAAGTATGTGATTTTGAGCCATACCAGCACTCACCCATCTCCGGCCAGGACTTTCATACCATTGGATCACTGCCACAAACACCTTCTGTGGGCACATTATACGCATTTCACCAAATTGGTGTCAGGAAAACAATGGAGTTTCTGTCATGATCCTATTGGTGGCCTTTCATACGTATAGATGTCAAAGACTCTGTGTCTTCCTGTGTAGTCTGTGCCCAATCAAAGAAACAACCTGGTCCTATTTTGCCTTTTCCTAATCCTGACCTTCCTTAGATGCATGTCTCCATGGATTTTTATCACTGGCCTATGTCTAAACCATAACACCACAGTGTTGTGGCTGACAAGTTCTCTTGTGCAGTGTACTCCATTCCTCTAAAAGGCCTGCCTTAAGCTTCAACTTTAGATAACCTGTTCATAAAGGAAATGTATCATCTTCCTGGCTGTCTTCTGGAAATGATATCTGGTGGTGACTCTACATTTCCTCTGCCTACCATGCTCAATTCAATGGTCTAACCGAATAAATGAACTAGGAGCTTTAAAAATTTCTGTGAACTTGCATCTCCGCCAACCACAACAATTGGGTAGAGTTCATCCATAACTACATAATCCACATATCCTCCTCAGTCTCCATTCTTTGTCTTTTATGTGCGCAATCCTACTTCAGGAGAGTCCAACTATTCTCAGGTCCTTCGTTGAAATCTGGACTATGGTATGATAAAGGCTGGCTAAGGCTTTATTGCATATGAAGATAGCCACAGATAAAAAGAGATGTTTAGCACCTCAGTATTCCTCTGGGGATAACATCTAGCTTTCCTTTCACCATCTTCGTCTCCTCACTATGGGTTTTTATCCAAAACTTATAAAGTCAGCCAACTTACAAATACACCGGCCCTGATTCAGAGACTGAAAATAAGAACTTAAAGTTACACCTGGGCTAAACCATGTTGATTTCAAGGGAGTCAAATTTCATTTATTGCAACAGTATTATAGTTAAATGGTGATGTTTCCCAGATCAAGTCTAATTAGCAGTTTAAAAGTGAAGCTGATCAGGTATCTGTGTGCAATAAGTAAAAGCAAAGCATTCTCCCTGCATGCATAGAATAAAATTAACTTGACTCCCTCTGAAATCAACATGGTTTTGCCCAGGTGTAACTTTAAGTTCTTATTTTCAGCCTCTGAATCAGGCCCACCATGTGTAAGTAAGAAGTATGTTTACACTGTACATGCGTGGCAAACAGATTTATGCACAGTATGGGTATGCAACAGATCCTAAGTTACTCTAAGAACTTATTACAATTGCATAAGTAAAAGTAGCACGACTTTGAAACGGATGCTGGAGGTTCCATGTTACTCTCTGTCATACATGATCCTGACTCCCTTACTTTTAATCTTTGAGAACCTGCCCAGCTTTGATATTTGATATCCATGTCTTGTTACTTATATTTTGGTATTTTGCTGATGCTTAGATTGCATATTGTATGATATTATTTGAACTGGTGTCTCCTTTCCCCTTTTAATTTTGTATACCTTTTTTTTTATTATATCATTGTATTTTTCCCCTGTGTTCCCCATTTATTCTGTACTCCTCTCTGGAAAACCTTTAATAAAATGATTGATGATTAAAAAAAAATATATTGTCAAGATAAGCTATACAATTGTACAATTGGGCGTATGTTGACCTCTAGATTGGCCCCTTTGAGTTCAAGCGTAAAGTATATTCTCTGCATGAAAAAACATGGTTTACTAGCTTTTATCTATAGCACAAAATAGTACATAGTTTTAATTTTAATCTCTATTTTGGAGTTGTGTTTGGAAATGCAACTTTTGCACATATATGTGGCCTAACGTCTGCCCACACAAGGGCTGTAAAGGACTGTCCATCATAAATTTACCCCTCTTTCTTCCAGTGTCTATTAGTAAAGCAAACATGCTGAACGAGCCTTTAATAACTACTGTAGTTCTACTCAATATTTATAACTACTCACAGGCAGTTTCTAGTTTAACCCAGGAAATATAATTCCTTATCTGATCCAAAATCCCAGATACCAAGGACTGGATCCAGATCTACACAAAAACATTATTTTCTGCTGACAGGGGGTATAAAACAACCACATTTTGCAATTGTGCATGCATACTCCACACATCACTTTACAGATCTGAATCCTACAGATCCAGACTTCTGTAATGGAGCGGCTTCCATTAGTGGGATAGGATGAAAGGGAAGTTTATATCAGGTACACAAGTTTAAAGGGGAGGATATATGGTAATTGTACAGTGAGAGCTTGCTTCAGCCCTTACATGGAATCCTAACTTCCTCACCATCCCCATTTTATATTTATATTGATATAAAGCAAGTAAATTCTTACCTATGAGCGACAGATGCATTTGTAACAAGCTTACTTCCCCCCACGACCTTTTCCTCTCCATCTCCCTCAATTTCCTATCAATATATTATTGGATGATTCATAGGCAAGTGATAAATGATGGTGCCAGAGGGTGCTGCAGCCAATAAGAAGTTCCTGTCAATGAAGAAAGAGAAAACAGCAAGTACATAGGAAATAGAATAAGCTGCAAGTGAAAATAGTTTTCATCAGAAGAAGAAAAAGAAGCATAGGCATTACCTTAGAAGAAATATGAAGAGGGGAAAGTGAAAGAGGAATAGATGAAGTAGAGGAGATTGAAGAATATTATGCCATAGAGTGAGAGGGAGAATGAGCTGGGTAAGAAAAATGATGAAAAGAAGGAGTAGAAGAAGGTAGATGATGAAATAAAAGAGAGGTGTAAAGGAGTAAGAAGAAAATGTATGTTCTGCCATGGTCAGGGTTGTGAGCTCGGCAGAGGATGGGGTATGATAAGGGGGAGCTGCTTATTTCCTCCATGACTGCCGAAGAGGAGGATGGTGCAGAGGCGGCTGTGCAGATGGCTGTTGCAGAGGGAGATTGTACAGAGGCGGAAGGACAGACATTTGCTTTTGCCTTAAGAATTTAAAATACTACAATTAATCCAATGTCTGACCTGTTATGAGACTAACACACCAAGGTGCGGAGTCTAACTTTTGGGTGGTGCTTGCCAGAGCTCCAGATGGTGGGAAAAGACTTGGCTGCAGCCTAGTAGCAGGTCGCTACCATATGTGGACAATCCTCGATGGACTGGACTGGATACCTTGCCTGGGGTTGCTGGATTGGACACCCCACCTGAGGTTGCTGGACTGGATACCCATCTGGTGTTGCTGGACTGACACCCCATCTGGGGTTGCTGGACTGGAAACTCCAACTGGGGTTGCTGGACTGGACTCCCTGCCTTGAGTTGAATGACTGCAAACCCTGTCTGGGGTTGTAAGACTAGACATGCCACCTTGGAATGCAAGACTGGACACTCCACTTGGGGGGTTCAAGAGTAGACACCCCACCTAGGGTTGCAAGACTGGACACTTGATTTACAAGTTGTAAGCGCCAGGGCTTACGATCCGGACATGAGAACAAGAAGTGCTCTGAACTTGCGCAGTAAAGGCAAAGTCTGTGATCTATCCAAATTGGCACTCCTCCAGTGAGAATGGTGGATGGTGACAACCTCTGATCCTGGAATAGGTGGTAGCTTGCTGGAGAACCCTGGAATAGACAGACCCATGGGGGATACCCAAACTGAGAATGGAGAACTCAGTGGGGGCAGGACAGGAATCCTCCACGGATGTGGTGGGATCCCCTGTAGGTCAGACTGGCACTGAACATCGCTCCGAAGATGAGAGGGTTTGTACTACACCCTTAAGGTCATTAGGAGAGAGCACAAAATCTTCAGGACTTCCCAACCTCTGCAGTAAACCAGGTAACAAAAACAGGACTTGTGATAACTGGAATTGGAGCAGTAGTGGAGTGAAGGTACAGGACTTCCAAGGTAGGTAAAACACCATTAACAGATCCATACTTGTCCCAGGCAGGACTAAGCTGATAGGAGACTGATTCAAAGTCCATTGCCTTGTCTGTTGTAAGTCTGGCCACTCGCCGATATCCAGACCGGTCATTATGAGACTCACACACCAAGGGGTGGAGTTTAATTACCAGGTGGTGTTTGGCAAAGCCTTGATGGTGGGGATGGACTTGGCTGCACCTAAGTAGCAGGTTGCAGCCCTCAGTGGACAATTCCAAGCTAGGTTGAGGGACAAGGAGGCCAGGAGATAATAACCGATGTCCTCATAAAGGGTCTGATCCAGACCTACGCCCGCGAGCGTAGCGTATGATCGCCCGGGCGTATAAACTTTCACGCCCATGACACTCCCATTGATTGTACCGACTTACGGCGGCTGAACCTTACCCTAACTTTTTCAAGCGTCCGTGTGAATTTTCGTACCGATACGCTGGTCGTACGAAAATACGCTCGCTGTACGCTCATGTCCTTCGGACGACCGGAAGTTGTCATACTGCACATGCGCAGTGCGTTTTTTCGCCCGGTTTTACGCTCCCGACCGGCGTACGCTCGGTCGCGGGCGTAGTTCTGGATCAGGCCCAAAGAGACTAGGATACAAGGGTAAGTATAGTAGAGGAATACATCTGGAGATTATTGACCACAGTAAGTGCAGATTACACACAGAGCCAGGTGGAGTATAGGGCAGAAAGTATGCAGAGTGAGTACAACAGAATGAGTACAGTTAGACTGTCACAAACAGAATGATGCAGGAGAAAAACACCAAAAACATAATACACAGAGGAATAAAAGTACAAACAGGCAGACCGGATAAACTGACAGATGGTAGTTATCAGATTAGTGCAGATGGAATCACCAAATACAGCAGAGCACAGGTAACAAAAAAGGGGCACTCACTCAGCTCACACATGCAGGAATTAGAGGCATAGGAATATGGCAACAATTAAGAAGAAGGAGAGGAGCACCTAGAAACAGAGGTGGAACTAACGAGTCATGGGCCCAGGTGCCCCCCCCC
>WWET01003994.1:70479-104783 GCA_011038615.1 Limnodynastes dumerilii | reverse complement strand
TTGTCTCTCGCCCCCCCCCGTCCCCTTCGTGTCCCCAATGTCCCTGCCGTGTGATGTCTGGTCTCCAGCCTCAACAGATCATCTCCGTCCGTCCCCCTGCCCTGGAGTAGGGTGTACCCGATACAACTACATGTCTGGTCACGGACATTGCTGCATTAGTGTTACCCACTGGTAGTGTCGTCA
Organism: Limnodynastes dumerilii; assembly: GCA_011038615.1. Taxonomy (NCBI): domain Eukaryota; kingdom Metazoa; phylum Chordata; class Amphibia; order Anura; family Limnodynastidae; genus Limnodynastes; species Limnodynastes dumerilii. Next base: position 104,600 of record WWET01003994.1, on the reverse strand, counting down.
TCAAACTGTCCCCCCCCCCTTTCATGTCACTGCCGTTTCATGTCCGGTCTCCAGAAGCTGGCTCCCGCCGCCGAACAGAACACCAGTGTCACCTACCCACAGTGCCCGTGCCCCCAGAGAGAGAGAGAATTGGAAAAAAATAAATAAATAAAATATTGTACGTAAATTACGTAGCGGGGGCCACAAAGATAAACAAGTACACACATAACATACATAATAGAACACACACACCACATACATGCATTATAACACACACACACACACCATGCATGCATGTATGCATATCACACACACCATGCATGCATAATATCACACACACCATACATGCATAATATCACACACACACCATGCATGGATAATATCACTCACACACACACAGACACATCCCATGCATGCATGTATGCATAATATCACACACCATGCATAATATCACACATCATCACACACCATGCATAATATCACACACACCATGCATGCATAATATCACACACACCATGCATAATATCACACAATGCTTAATAACACACACACACACTTACTTTTTAGCAGAGCTGTGCACACTGCAGACGCTGAGGTGGACTGGAAGGAGGAAAAGGAGGAAGTGGGGGCAGTGCATAGCTGCAGCAGCCAATGAGGGAGTAGCACAATGATCTCAGCTACTGCCTCATTGGTCGACCTGTCAGGCACTGTGGAAAGCTTTGAAAATCTCTCTGTGGAGCAGCAGGAGATTCATCAGCTGATAGTGTCAGCTGCGTTCACCTTCTCCTCGCGCACTGGGCAGTGGCACCACCCTAGTTATGGCCCTGGTGACCTGGGCAGGACAGAGAGGACAGAGAGGAGGCCTATGGCCATCCTGGGCACGGGACACTAGGCCCGGCTATCCCCTCATTTTTTCTTATCACTTATTTTCTGCGTTTATTGCTGAGATGGGAGCATTGGGCCTGATCCAGAACTACGCATCGGAGTGAATTTACGTGTGGCGGAGACGTAAATTTGCAGTTTAGAATGCACTGCACATGCGCACCATAGAAAATACGCACATTCATGTAGCGTAATTGTGAACGTATGGGCCATTCACGTATGTGACAATACTTACGGAACGTATGGGCCATTCATGTATGTGACACGTAAATACTTACGTGTGGGCGTGCCTAATTTACGTTCATCCAAAATACGTTTGAATTACGTGAAGTAGGCGGGGGGTGGTATTTAAAGTGTACAGTATGGGTGTGCTAAGCTGCGTACGTTCACCTAGTCTATACGTCCGTTAGCGGACGTACGCAGTTACGTGTGAAAAAGTTAAGGTAGGGTTTGGGCAGCGTATCTTGACAAAATACGTCTGTGCAAGGGGTGTGCCAAGGGGAGTGTAGCGAACTTACGTGCACGAAAATACGCTCCGCGAATAAACGTACGGCACACGTAGTTCTGGATCTACCCCATTGTGTTCCAGATATTACCCAAGAGTTTTTTTTTATTTATTTATTTGATTACTTGGTACTTTTCATCTGACACTTCCCATTTCTGATTCCCCAAGTGCTTGAAAAGCATACTTCCCCTTTTTTATTACTTTTGGTGCACTGAGCATCTTCACAACTTCAAGTGTTAGAAGTGCAGCCATGGACAAAATTATTGCTCAGCCAACCGCTACTAATAACGCTCTGCAGTGGAGGGCCAGGCAATGTTTGTGCCCTGTGCATGTCTGCAGTGATTATAAATTGCAAGGAGACAGGTAACCAGCATCATGGGGCATGATTCAGACTTAAGAAGGTGCTTAAAATGAGAGAGGAAAGTCCCTCCTGGGCTAAACCATGTTGATTACTGGGAGTCATATTTCATCTGTTGCAAGCAGTATTAGAGTTGAGAGATGTCTCCTATCCCAAGTCTAAATAACAGTGTAATAGTAAAGCTGCTCAGTATCTTTGTGCAGTAAGAAATTCAAAGATATATCTCTGCATGCGAAAAATACAATTTACTTTACTGCCCCTCCAATCAGCATGGTTTAGGAGTGACTTTCCTCTCTTTTTTTTTAAGCACCTTCTTAAGTCTGAATCAGGCCCATGATGCTGATATGACATCAGTGCTGCTGGGAGCTTCTTTTAGAAATCTAGACAGTGTAACAAAGTAAAAGTAAGGTACATTTAACAGGGGAGCTTTTATGATAAAGCATATAGAGCCATATTATGAAGCTAAAATTTTAATGTAATTTAAGAAATAATATAGTCAGTATGTACTATAATAAAATCCCATGATCTCTCCTTAATTTATATTAAATTGTCCCTCTTAATATTGCTTTATATGACTAAAATAGAGCTGTTAACATATTATGATGGGTGATAATTTGAGCAAATATTGGACTATATGTCTCGTAATAAAGGACTGACTTTAAATCTCTGCAACAAGGTTGTTTTCCAATCCTTAAGATCGTAAACCTCACACACTTAATGACCATACACGCACCACATACGCAGTATGGATCTAGATCCTCTGAATCCAGTTCTAGAGTTTTGCACTAGGAGCCTTTCCGATGGCTGGCTGGGAGGGGGCAACAAGCAGATAGTTCATATCAGGGCTTGAAGTGAGGGGGTATACTGAGGTATGACATACCGTCACTTCTCCCATTTGTTTAATAAAAAAGCTATAAATCTCCATTCACTTCTGTTATTTCTATATTTTTATACCGCCACTTCTAAATGTCTATACCGCCACTTCTAAATGTCTATACCACCACTTCTAAATTTACACTTCGACCACTGATTCATATGTTAAGTGGGATGGGAAGGTATGCAGCTTTACAGCATCTGACAACTTGAATTGAAATCCTTTTTATGATTAATGATTGTTTTTTAATACATTTTCCCATTGTTTCTAGTTCTCCCTATAGACAATTTAAACCCTACTCATTAATAATTATGGCAGTGCTGTCAAGTATTTTGCAATCAGATATCAAAATATGGATAGGAGATCAGATAAATGCCAGTCGGTAAGAGTTTGGGCTATATGGTGAGATGTTATCTATTTCCATCTTCACCTGCAAGGGTTTTTTTTGCCGCTAATTGGGAAAATGTTAAGTTGCAAACGGTTCTTTGGTACTCAACCCAGGAGATTTTCGAGGACACCATTCCCTAGCAGTTGGGTCTGTTGGTATGACACCTTCCAGGTGCTGGGGTGAGCTATATGATTGCTATATGTTTGTTGTTGGGTAAAACCATTATGCCATAGGCGCCAATGTGTTATATGTAAAGGTTAAGTTAAGTGATAAGTTAGGCGCTGAATACTCCATCTGCTACTTGGGCCATCTTTCACTGCTGAATGGCACAGCTTTAGACATCAATTTCAATTTGGCACAATTAATTAGTTAATTGAATAAACCATGCTCCCTTTTAAATGCAGCTATGGTCTCCGTGTCTTTATTTCGGTAAGGTGTGCCTGGCTGTCTGGTGCGTGAGTGGGGTCTGTGTCATGTATAAAGAAATGTGTTCATAACCTTTATCAAAGATTTTTTTTTGCTTTTTTTAAGAATTACTTTAATTTATTCAATGCAAAGGCACATTTACACACATAGTATAATGTTTATTATGTGCCAGACAAAAATCAATATATCAGGCCGTATTCAGAGATCCGTTTCTTTAAAGTTCACAAATATATGCACGGCAATTTCAAGGCAACACCCATGTCACTCCCCTCACGCGGACGGGTTGATGGCGACTTACGAGCGCCGCGACCACCCTTATCTTTAAGTGTGCGTTTCTGAGCGTATAATACCTCCGTACGTGTGTATCTAACTAACCGCACCCTCACCGCGCCCTCAAATGGTCATTTAAATGCCTCCTTCCACCCACTTACACGGATCTTTCTCCGGACGGATTATAAACACACCCCTCCGTACGAATCTTCCCATGTGCGATTCACAAGTCTGTGCCTATGGACTTCTGTGTGTAAAATCAACGTAGATTGCGTAAATTTAGTTACTACACGTGCGCAGTTAATCAGATCGTAAAAATAAGCACGGAACTTCCCGAAAAAACGGATCTCTGAATACGGTCCATCAGCTGTTATTTAAATACTATATTATGTATGTTTTATTTTCTCAGAGTAGATGCAAATATTTTATCTATACATTTTTTTAAATATATTTTTGGACATGTTTTTATGTGTATTGTTAAGGTGAATATATGACATTTTATTTAACACATTAAGCATTTTATTACTGACAGCTAATAATATTCACAACTGTATGTATGTGACTGATAGTGAGACTTTGCAATGTTATAGAAACATACATAGAAACATAGAAAGTGATGGCAGATAAGAACCACATGGCCCATCCAGTCTGCCCAGTTGTTTATTTAAAACTATACTGTACTATAGTTTAAGATTTAGGATATTTATCCCTAGCATGTTTAAACTGTTCTACTGTGTTAGCCTCAACCACCTCAGATAAGAGGCTATTCCACTTATCTATCACCCTTTCAGTTAAAGAAATTTCCGAACATTTCCTCTGAATCTACCAACCTCCAGTTTATATTCATGCCCTTGTGTTCTATTGCATCTCTTTCTTTGAAAAATGCCACCCTCCTCTAGCCGGTCACAACCCTTGATATATTTGAAAACTGCTATCATATCCCCCCCCTCTTCCTTCTCTGCTCCAAGCTATACATGTGTAATTCCTCTGGCCTTTCTTGGTATGTTTTGTGACACATGCCATGGACCATTTTAGGTGCTCTTTTTTGCACAGTCTCTAATGTGTTTATGGCTTCCTGGAGATATGGCCTCCAGAACTGAACACTGTCTCAAGGTAAGGTCGTAGCAACGATCTATAAAGGGGCATCACTACTTCCCTCTTTCTGCTACTAATTCCTCTCCATATGCAACCAAACATATGACTTGGCTTTCTCATTACTTTGTTACATTGCTTAGCTACCTTTAAGTCACATGAAATAATGACTCCTAGATCCCTTTCCTCCTCAGTAGTTTCTAATGTATGCCATTAATGATATATTGAGCTTTTCCAGTTTTTGGCATTAAACTGCAGTTGCCACACTCCTGACCATTCCTTCAGTCTACCTAGATCATCCCTTTTCTGTACCCCTCCTGGTATGTCTATTCTGTTACATATCTTTGTGTCATCTGCAAAAAGGCATATTTTTCCCTCACCTATAAAGATATTAAATAGCACTGGTCCATGTACAGAACCCTGGGTACTAAACTGGTTACCTTACCACCCCGGGAATAAATTCCATTTACTACAACCCTCTGTTGTCTATTCTGTAACCAAGATCGTATCCATGCAACTATCTTTAAGTCCAATCCCAAAGTTTCCAGCCCATTTAACAGTCTTTGATGTAGCATAGTGTCAAAATCCTTACTAAAATCTAGATAAACTATGTCTACAGCTCCCCCTTATCTAATACTTAACTGACCCAGTCAAAAGTTCAATAAGATTTGTTTGACATGATCTTCCCCTAACTAATTCATGCTGCTTGGGATCCTGTAAGTTACTGGATCGTAGTTTGAGGCTTCTTTCCTACTTCCACTTTTATGCAGAAGGACGACATTTGCTATTTTCCAGTCCTCTGGAAAAACCCCAGTTATTAGTGACTGGTTGAATAATTTAGTTAATGGTTTTGCCATAATAAGGAATCGAGTCATGCTTATTACTGTAGGCAAAATATTAGCTATACATATTTGATAGGTATCATCAGTTGTGTTACACTGTGTCGGTGTTATGTTATCTAGGTTATAACTTCTGTATGTTCTTGCTCAGCAGCAAGTTAGGATTGCAGTATATATCTTCTGATTTACAGCATCTGCTTGTTATAAATGTTTCTCCCTTTTACCTTGGATGAATTAGATTTTTTATATGTTTTGCTGCCTTTTGTGGTTCTTTTCATTGATTTCAGGTTATCCTCATGCCAAGCAGGTGTCAACGGGAAGGATGTGCATTACACCTGGAGTATCCCAGGAGGTGCAATTTATTTATTTATTAACAGGTTTTTATATAGCGCCATCAGATTACGCAGAGCTTTACAATTTAACAATCATTATAACAGGACTGGGTGGTAACAGACAGACTGGGTGGGTAAGAGGGCCCTGCCACAGGCTTACACTCTTTAGGATATTAGAGACTGATACATAAGGGAAAGTCACACAACAGACCAGCCAGCTTGCATGGTAAAAGTGCTCAGGGCTCTATGTGATCCAGTCACACAGCAGTGTTAGTAACAGAAATAAGGAGAATTATAGTAAAGAATGAAATAGAGTAAGTTTGGTTTACTCATGAAGTGATGGTCATATAATAAAGTTGTTGTAAATAATAGTGTAGACAAATGTTAAGTAGGTTGTGGAATTTGGTACGCTTGTCTGAAGAGGTGAGTTTTGAGGGAGCGCTTGAAAGTTTGGAGGATTTAGAGAACAAAGGACAGTTCAAAGTCAAGTGTAACACCTAAGCTTTAGAAGTAGGGATTATTTCAGTGTTATTGAGAGAGATAGAGAGGCCAGGTGGGTAGCTTTTATTCACAGGTGGAAATATTATTAGAGAGAGGCAATCAGTGACACGGGCCAACACAGTAGGTGAGAGATCAGGGATGGATAGGTAGATTAGCGTATCATCTGCATAGAGATGATACTGAAATCCAAATGACTTTATTAGCTCTCCAAGTGAAGTTGTATAAATAGAGAATAGCAACGGACCCAACATTGAGCCTTGCGGTACTCCAACAGAGGAAGAGTAGGGGATGTGGATCCAGAAAAGCGAACGCTGAAAGAGAGATTAGATAAGTAGGATGTGAACCAGGAAAGCTGTGTCCTGAATACCCAGCGATTGTAACATTTGAATGAGAAGAGAGTGGTCAACCGTATCAAAGCAGCAGAAAGATCCAGTAGTATTAGAAGAGAGTAGTGTCCTTTAGATTTCGCAGTGATTAAGTCATTGACCACCTTGGTCAGTGCAGTTTCTGTTGAGTGCCGGGGGCGAAAGCCTGACTGAAGAGGATCCAGAAGATTGTGTGAGGAGAGGAAGCTAGAAAGGCGAGTGTAGGCAAGTCTTTTAAGAAGCTTTGCAGGGCAAGGAAGTTGGGAAATAGTATGATAATTTGAGGGTCAGAGTTTTGTTTTTTCAGAATTGGGGTAATCAGTGAATGCTTAAATAAAGAGGGGAAGATACCAGTAGAGGGAGAGAGATTGCATATTGTGGTTAGGATCGGAATAAGCACAGAAGATAGACATCGACTGACCTGTGAGAGTACAGAATCAAGAGGACATGTAGCAGAGTGGGAAGAGCAGAAAAGAGCAGATATTTCTTCTTCATTTGTGTGTTGGAATGAGGACATGATGCCTGGGAGTGGATGTATGTATGTTAGCTGATGAGGAGGAGGAGGAGGTGGACGCCAATTCCAGTCTGATCTTGTCAATCTTGTCCTTAAAGTACAATGCAAGATCTTGAGCACTGATGGTAGTAGGTGGATTTTGCACAGGAGGGCTCAGTAGGGAGTTAAATGTGCGAAAAAGGCATTTTGGGTTAGAGACCTGAGTAGAAATGAGAGTTTGAAAGTAGGATTGTTTGGCTTTGTCCAGAGCATTTTGATAAGTGTGTTAACTGTTGGTGTAAGTTAAAAAGTCATCGGAAGGGGTGTTGTGTTGTGGTGTAGACCCCCTCCCTCTCTATCTCCCGTATAGCCTAGCGGGCTCCCCCCCCCCCCACCCTTTTTCCTTTCCTTTTTTACGGTGTTAGTGTGCCATGGCTGACACTGATGTCACCGAGGTGCAAAAGGGGTAGCAGGAGCGACTTGATCAAGCGCAGCTGCTAGGGTTTGGTTAAAGTGGGATACTGGCAAATCAGGAGAGTGGAAGTTATGAATTGGAGACAGTAGTTGTTGGACCGATTTGAGAAAGTTGGTTGATATTAATAGCATTAAGATTTCTGTGGGTAAGTGAAGGTTTGATAGAGTTAGACAGCAAAGAAGTAGAACTAGTGGGGGATAGTTTACAGGTGGTAAGGTGATGGTCTGACAGAGGATGAGGGGCATTAGTAAGATCAGAGACTGAGCATAGTTTAAAGAACTCCAGATCAATGCAGTTGTCATCCTTATGAGTTGGTGAATCACTCCATTGGGAGAGGCCAACAAATGTGGTTAGAGATAAAAACTTCATGGCATCAGGAGATGGGCTGGTAATGGGAATATTGAAATCACCCAGGATAATGGTAGGTATGTCAGAGGATAGGAAGTGAGGGAGCCATGCAGAGAAGTGTTGTATAAATTGTTGGCAGGATGTATTGGGTATGCGATAGATCACAGCCACACGCAGAGAAAAAGGGTTGAAAATGCGAACAGCATGTACTTCAAAGGATGTGAAGATAAGTGAGGGGACATTGGATAAAACTGTGAATGTACAATTTGGGGAGAGAAGAAGCCCAACCCCACCTCCTTGCCTATCTCCTGGAGCTATGAGTAAAATGGAGACCACCATATGAGAGTGCAGCAGGTGAAGAGGTGTCAGAGTCAGTGAGCCATGTTTCTGTGATTGCGAGAAGGTTGAGATTATTAGAGAGGAAGAGGTCATGAATATAGGTTAGTTTATTACAGACAAAGCGTGCATTCCATAGAGCACATTTTATGGATTTTGGGAGTGATGGGAGACAGATGATGTGTTTAAGGTTCTTTGGGTTTCTAAAGTGTCCTGAATATGATTGATTTGTATGTGCAAGGTGTGGAGGTAAGCAATGGTGGTAAGCCAAGGAATTTCCTCCCTTAGGCTTGATGCTGTCTTGGTTGCAAAGGGGTTTTGTTTAATGGGTGGGTCCTGGTCCAGTGGATTATTGGGGGAGGGTATCATATGCCTCTGAGGTGAAATGCGAGCACCAGTGGAAGTAGGGTTGATGGTTGACCCCCCCATAGTTGTCATTGGTTAATCAAATTTTTTCCTATTTGACCTGCACTGTCTTCTCCCCTCACTATCCGGTAAAACTGATTTGATTTTTATTATTTATATTTTTGTTGTTTATTATTGTTGTATTTATTATATTATATTTTATAAAATTAAGGACTTGGTGGGGAGCTTTAATAATGTAGCTTAGACTATAAAGCATACTTTTATATATAGCACTATGAAGGCACGGCACCAAATGTATGTAGCTTGCACCGCCAAACGGGTGTGTCTAGCTCCACCCTTGGATGTGTCCTTTACCACCAAAGGAGTGTGTCTGCCTCCACTCATGGGTGTGTCTAGCGGTTCTAGGAAAGCTATTTGTCAATAAAAATGGCATTATAGGTATTTATTGATTGTTAAACTATTATTAATTCAATAAAATTATAGAAAAGCTAAAAGTAGGTGATACTGCAAATGATTAAAAAGAGACCAAACTGTGTTTTTCATTTCTGTCTCCATTATTGAAGTCAAGTCGTCATAGCTATATGGCCTCCTTTTTGTTTATTTTTTTTTTATATGTTTTTTTAAGTACAAAAAAAATTACAACATTTAAAAAAAATATGGAAAACTCACCTGTCAATTCACCTGATGGGTGACCCATCCCGTCCGTCTGCAGAGTCCCGACATGAATACACTGTGCATGTGCAGTGTTTCTCATGTTGGAACTTGAAATTTTCAAAGTCACTAATGAGAGTAACTGCACAAGCTTGGCATGAATGAAAGGTCCTGAGATGACCTCACAGATCATCCCGGGACCTCGCCGGAGGGATGAGAATTAGTAAGCTCTGTGAACGAAGCTGCCAGACTCACAGTGAAGATAAGCGAGCTTGGCGCAGATTCGTTCACATGAAAACATAATTATAAGTAAATACAGTCCTATATAAGCAGCTTATTCAACACTAACAAATATAAGAAGGTTCAGATCCAGATGGAACAAAAAAGGTCTGGTGCTCCAGACATATATTATATAACACTATGTGTCAGCACATAAATAAAAAGGAGGTTTAGTTCACAATATAGCTATATTGGGTTAAGCTCACCCACCCAGCGTCAAGGCACCTCCTGTAGGTGAGTCCCTATCCATTTGCTATATGTGTACACACTAACTGCATTTGAACATTATGCAGCGGCCATGTTTCGGGAGGGTTCAGACTCCAAAATGAAACTAAACAGTAGCAAGAAAAATGGCTGCGCTTCTATCCAACAAATTAAATGTGTGCAAGTGTATATATAAATATTGAGGTGCAGTCAAGGACCAAAGTTACCACTATGTAACTACAAGGAACAAAACAATGAATGAAAGGTCCTGCAATGACCTCACAGATCATCCCGGGACCTCGCCGGAGGGATGAGCATTAGTAAGCTCTGTGAACCAGCTTTACAGTAAAAGTTTTTTAACCACATATTTTATCATTATAAGCCTACACTGTTGCATAAAATGTATGGCAATCATCTACATCATATTCAGACAAGAAAAACCACCAGAGTTAAAGGGCCTGATTCAGAGATACAATTTCCACGGCACTTAGGAGCGTATATTTAGGATCTTAGAAAATTTGCAAAACTGCGCATGCGTAGTAATAGTGCAACGCCATGTACGTAGCGGTTAGGAGCGTAAATTCGCTAAGATCGCAAGTGTGAATTGATCGCAAGCACTTAAGATCTTAAGTGCTGCGAATCTTTAAGATCTTAAGGATTTGCATGGAAATGGGCGGGGGGAGGCAGGGAAATGAGGGAAAGTGGGCGCAGGCTGACACTTGGGATCTTAAATATACGCTACTACGTCACTTAAGATCTCAACTGCCAGCGCAGAGTTAGGGCTACTCAATGGTGGTCTAAGTTTAAGATCCACCGCTGTTTGCAAGGGGAGTGACTCTTTATGCAGTGGGCTGGAACCTGCTAAGATCTTAACCTTAGATGCGTATATTTGCGATCTTTTCGCAATCGCATCTCTGAATCAGCCCCAAATTGTACAAGTGTTCTCATCCTGTTGGCTTTGATTAACACTGACACACAGATCCTGGTGAAAACAATGTCATGCTGTTAGTTGTACTATCATGTCCAAAATCCAGCACTAGTTGGCTTATCTTTATCAATTAAAGTTGCCCTGGAGACAATATTCAGAAGGTCAATAATAGTTTAGTTGTATTAATGTATTAAAACTATTTTCTAACTAAGGGGCTGATTCGGAGATACACTTACACCTTTTTTTTAGGTGGAAGTGTACAGCTCGGCTAAACCATTTTTCAGAGTAAGGGGTGTTAATTAATTTAACATTTTTTGCATGCAGGGAAAATACATTACTTGTACTCATAGAACTAAAATACTACATAGCTTGATGTTTATTCTATAAAATAGAGTAGAGCTAAAAAAAACTTCACCTCCTAATTTTAATTCTGATTTTACAATTTAAATTTAAATTTAAATTTTTCCTCCCCTTGCAATTTAACATGGTATTGCTCAGGTGTACACTTGCACCTAAAAAAAAGGTGGAAGTGCAACTCTGAATCAGCCCCTAAGTTCTCATATCATTTTTAATACTATTGTTTCTACTCCAAACCTCCCCTCACCCCCTGCCCCAACGGTTGCAAACTAATTAATCTATAAAGGCAATTTGGATGATGATTAATGGAAAACATTTACCTATAAGACATATATATACAAACCATTTTTTGACTAATAGTAACATTCCATAACTTTTTGCCTAGCCTTCAATCCAGTAGGTATGCAAGTTAAATAAATAGAAGTAAAACAAGAAAAAGAGAGAGGAAACACTAATATATCACTGAGAAAAAAGATCTGCTAGGCCGGTTCATTAGGGAAAGCTTCTCTCCCGTTATCTCCATCTAGTTAGATCAGCCTCCCCCTTTGCACGTGGAAAAATATATTTTTTGTCTGCAGTTCATTTACTGTCTATTTGCGAAATGTGTATTCATATGTTTTTTCTCTTATATGTTGCCCAACTATTCAGCACATATGTTATTAATTAGGACTCATAAAAATTTGTATTTTTTAACTTCATGAGCAGTTTGTGACTCTGTATTTATCAAAGGTGTGCGCCACAAACAACCTAGAGGTACACACATACTGTATGAGATCTTTTTTCTCAGTGATATATTAGTGTTTCTTCTCTCTTTTTCTTGTTTTGCTTCTACTAGTTCAATTTGGTTGTAAATTTGGCAGCACCGTTTGTTGGTCTTGACAGTTTCTCTGTTTGCATAGTTTTTGGTTAGTGTAGCTCCCCTTCTTTTGCAAGTTAAATAAATAAAATGTTTTATACTTTGCATCAAGCTGATCTTATTCATGTCAGAAACTCACACCTTATTTTATATTGTCTGGAAAACCTGCCAAGCTTTACAGGCTTTTCAGATCTATTTAATCAAAATAAACTTGGTATAATGGTATAAAATAAAGCAATGAATGTGGAAAGAATTGTTCTTTGGTTAAGGTTCCACTGGTCTGGTAATAAAATAACAAATTAAACATTCCAATCACACCTTGTTTGATGTATCCATGGGTTTGTTGCCATTTCTTCCTCAACACATTTTCTTTCCCATTATTAACTTAATTTGTTACATCTGGAATGGATGCAACATTCATTTTTTTTTGCTTTAATGTTACGCAATCATTTGATTTAATGACGCTCTAAGAAAGTATTCAGATTGGCCTGATGTGCATCTGGAATTGCCTTATCTGCTCTTAGAAGCTACCATTATATAGCAAAAATCGCTTTACTTTCTTAGGGCTCTGTTTCCAAACCTCATTTTCATGCAATAGTTCCAGTTTTGAAGTGAAAACTGGCATTATTGCATAAAAATGAACTTTTTCATATTTACTAAATGCCGGAGCGGAGTTTTATACTCCACTCCTGGGGCCTCATTTAAAACATGCGATTTGCAGGTCGTGAGACGATTTGCAAATCAAAACATGTTTCCTATACTTTAACATTGTGATATATTATATCTCCGCGATTAATATATCAAAATCAATGCGATATTGATATTTTCAAATCAAACCATCTCTTGTGATATTTTTTAAATCACATCCAAATCGCATGTTACTGAATACGGTGATTTGTGAAAAAATATCACATCAATATCACCGCGAGATGCTTTGATTTAATATCACACTGAAAAAATCACGATTAGTAAATAGACCCCCTGGTATAAGAATAACGCCAGCTCAGCGATGTCCCCATAGACCCCTCTTTTCCTATAACAGTTATTAGGGGGATAAAAAGGAGGGTATGTAGGTGGAGGCCGCTGAAATACATCTATGTGTATGTAAAGAAAAAAAAATACAATTTTTTTTACATTTTTTTTTTAAATAAGTGTTTATTTTTAATCAATAAACCACAACAATAATTAAAAAAGAAAAAGAGAAGACAGGACTTACCTGTCTGGGCGTTGCATCTAACTGTCGATTTTTTAAGTGCCAGCATGAACCCAGCTTCTACATTAAAAACATGGGGCCTGATCCTCATGGGGACGGACATAAATCTCTTGCAGTGCCCAGAACTCCGCACGAGAGAGGGGAGTGACAGGGAAGCACACTCCCCTCTCCTGGATCAGGGGCTTTGACAAAGGGCTTATTGGGTCCTGTCTAATATCCACTGTAAAAGGCAAAAGTGCAGCACAACATTTGTACATCCATAATGTTAAGCACAATGGTGATTGATCCCCAATCAAAAGTCTGCTATATACAATTATCTGAGCAACCACACCATCCATAACTATTGTCCTTACACAGCAGACTTCTGATAGCTAGGACCTAACTTAAGTCTCATGTGAGTGTAAATGATCAGTGATTCATAATTCTGGTAGTGCATCATTGCTCAGAGCAAGTTCATGCCCATATTGCACATTGTTATACCAAGGCACACTGACTTGGCCCCTCCGTTGGAAGGTGTTGGAAGTGTCATTTCTCTTAAGGCTGAATAGGTTGCAATACTTTTGGAATAGGTAGCACGGATGCATGTGTATGCACAGAATGCATAATAGACTGCATTAAATCTGTATACTGGAAGAAGAGAAAGTGTCAGCTTAGCATCTGGCCCAATGTAAGTAACTATGAAGTATACTTCAGCAACAGAACACAGCCGCCAGATGCTGCATTCTGTGTGTAACTCAGCCTCTGCAGAGGGGGCTGGCTCACTCGCCATTCGTAGGAATACACATGGTGGGTATCGGCACTTGAATTGTGCAGTAAGGGCTTGGCTAAGCCCCTACATACAATTCAGTATATGACACAGATCGGTTTCTGTGCGGAATACTTAAGGTAGTGCACGGATCCAGGCACATTAGAGAGCAGGGGGAGTGTCCTTTATTCCTGCCTGAGGGATGTTCAATACAAAAATCCATATGTTATCTTCTACAACGCAGGGTAACCTACAGATTTACCTCTTAACTCTGTATCAGGCAGTGGTCGAAGTGGAAATTTAGAAGTGGCGGTATGGACATTTAGAAGTGGCGTTATGAAAATATAGAAATAATAGAAGTGAATGGAGATTTATAGATTTTCAGTTAAACCAGGGGAGAAGTGACGGTGTGGCACACACCCTCACTTCGAGCCCTGGTATCAGGCCTATAGTCATAATGATAAAAAACAAGTCTGCCAAGTAGGCGAAAAGTAAGCATCAACATATTGCTAATAGTCATCTTAATTATCTCATGTTTTTATACCCCTACATCTCCATCGGTCACTAAGAGACTTGACTGGAGATATGTATAAATCTCATTATTTTCCATCTCCAGGGGTCTGCTTCACTTATATCTACAGTATACAGCGCTGTAGCTAGGTGCCATGATGCTCAGAGCAAGGATATGTTGCAGCACTCCCTGCCTGTGCTGAATTGGGGTTAACCTGCTGGGCTAGTTCAGATTCCTTTAGCTATGTGTGTCACACACAACACATCCAGAAGCACTGCGTCTGAAGCTGTCAGTCCGTCATTGATTAAACACCTACATGCCAGCATCCTCTAACCCATGGGTGGCCAAGCTCGGGCCTCGTGAGCTACCAACGGTCCATGTCTTCCAGGTCTTCTTGTTGGAGCACAGGTGTGTTCATTACTGACTGATACATTCAAAAAAATCTACAGTTGGTAGTGATTATCTCACCTCTGACTATCTGAGGAGACCTGGAAAACATGAACCGTTGGTAGCTCACGAGGCCCGAGCCTGGCCACCCCTGCTCTAACCTATTTGGTGCTCCACTAGAATGACCCTCCCTATGGGCCAGATCCAAACCTCAGTATGAAAGTGTATTTACGCTAACCACTGTCGTAAAATCGCCTTTTTGTATGCACTGTGCATGCAAGCGCCAGATGTTACGCAATGTAACTCTGATTGTACGTACCTTCAGCGTAAATACGAATGAAGGGGCTGAACATCCATACAACACCCGGAAATACACTTTGTAGGCGGAGGGAGGCATTTAAATTGTACAGTATGGGCCGGGTTAGGCAGTTAAGTCCATCTGGGCGCTGCGTGCGAGCACGGTTATACTTGGCAAAGTTAAGGTAGGGTTTGGTAGTTGTAAAATAGCTAAATTACGAGCAACCGAGGGGAGTACTTATGATTGTGTAAATACGCTACGCGATCGTACTTAAAGTGCGCTTCGGTCTGGATCTGGCCCTATATCCCTGTATGTACACACGTTTACTTGACCCAGTGTACACTTACTTGCCTGTCTAGAACAAATGTATAGACTTCTACTGCACTTCTACATACTGTACATAAAGGGTGGTATACACATTTATTACAAAATTTTTTATATGTTTAACTGTGCATTGCTTTATTAATAGCATACGTGACTTGGCAATAGAAATAATATAGAGACATAGCTTTATGTTAAAAAAAAAGTCTTTGAGATTTCTGCTTTCTAAATCCTAATTCTGTTTTAATTATGAAAAAAATACATTGTATTTCTATGGAAAATGTAAAAAAAATCTGATATTATTTAATTGCCTTTACTCGTTTGCACTGCAATGAGTGCCATAATTCCTGTGGATTTTCTATAAATTTCTTTTTTACGCTTTTAATTTCATGTTGCACTTTCTTCAGTAACTTTTTAACCACCATATGGATCTATAAAAGAAAACCACTTCAATAAATAACTTTTAAGCTGTGCTCCAGGGAAACTTATCTGGCCAGATATGTGGTAACTATCAAATCCAACACTGAGGAACATTTGAAAATAATTTAAGACTGGCATCCCAAGCATATCTCATTCGCAAAATGTTACCACTGGGTACAAATAATCTGTCTTAAAAGACATAAAAGTCATTTACATATGTATATTTGTTTATAATATTCCTTTATCTCTCCTAGTGGGTTATTGATTTTCTTTTGTGTGTTTAATAACTGAGATATACTTATTAGGTAAAATGTATAGTGTATAGTTGAAAGCAAGATTTATATGTCTATAAAATGGTACATTTACTACAAAATCTATGTGTAGCAAAATTTTCTATTAAGGAATTCATAACATAACAATTCCCAGCAATGCAGTGCAGCTGATGAGAAACGGGTTGGTTTGTGACTAGAGAGGTGAACTCTGTAAATTGGCAGTACGTTCACAGGATATTCTTGTGGATTGTTTGCCTGTAATATCACTTTGTTATCATGGCCAGTAAGCCAAGTGAAGTGAATTATGAATTATGGTGTATGTGTCATCTAAGATAGAATAACACGCTTTCATTGGTTTTATGTCTGCCTCCCTGGTGGTCTAGTCATGCCACACAGTCCACAGAAAAACAGGACTAATAACTGATGTTGTTATTATTATGTATGTCTGTATTATCCCTGAGTATATGTGCTCCCCTAGTGTATGTCTCTATTATCCCTGAGTATATGTGCTCCCCCAGTGTATGTCTCTATTATCCCTGAGTATATGTGCTCCCCCAGTGTATGTCTCTATTATCCCTGAGTATATGTGCTCCCCCAGTGTATGTCTCTATTATCCCTGAGTATATGTGCTCCCCCAGTGTATGCCTCTATTATCCCTGAGTATATGTGCTCCCCCAGTGTATGTCTCTATTATCCCTGAGTATATGTGCTCCCCCAGTGTATGTCTCTATTATCACTGTCTATATGGCCTCCCTCGGTGTATGTCTCTGTTATCCCAGTGTACATCTCTATTATCCTTGTCTATATGTACCTATATCTCTATTATCCCTGTCTTATGTGCTCCCTCACTGTGTCTTTGTTATCCCAGTGTTTGTCTCTATTATCCCTGTCTACATGTGCCTATATGTCTGTTATAGCTGTCTATATGTGCCTATATGTCTATTATCCCTGTCTATATGTGCCTATATGTCTGTTATCCCTGTCTATATGTGCCTATATGTCTATTACCGCTGTATATATGTACCTGTATGTTTATTATCTCTGTCTATATGTGCCTATACAGGTGAAACTCGAAAAATTAGAATATCATGCAAAAGTTCATGTATTTCAGTAATCCAATTTAAAAGGTGAAACTAATACCCCGTTCAGATTACCACCTAAAAGCCGGGGTTTTCATGAAATTGCCGGGTTTCATGAAAACCCCGTCTTTTTTTGGCAATCTGAACGCAAACCCCGGGTCTCTCTAGCCGGGTCTTATTTCATGAAAACCCCGGCTTTTTTTGGCAATCTGAACGCAAACCCCGGGTTTTTGCCGGCTTTTTCAATAGCCAGCTTTTTGCGTTCAGATTGAGCTAAAAAGCCGTCTTTTTTCCCTGCTGCTGGCTTCTAAAAAAAGTAAATTAAAAAAATTTAAAAAAAAAAGCCGGTGCTTTCAGCTCAGTCTGAACGCACCACTTTAAAATTTTCAAAATTCTGCCCTCTGCCTAAAAAGACGGCTTTTTAGGCAGTGGCAATGTGAACGCGGTATTATATATATAGACTCATTACATGGAAAGTGAGATATTTCAAGCCTTTATTTGAATTAATGGAAAACAGAAAAAAGCTGGAGCGCTAAAATACACTAATACAAACTGGATTAGATCATATGATATGTAAATACTTAAGAATGATATCCGATTACACAAATTAGATAATGAACATATTTAATATATATATCATAAACACATATAATATGAAAAATAATAAAATAGGTAATGGCTGATGGGGGAGTCATGAGGTGTAGACCATAGGTAATAACCAACTAGAATGCTGAGCAAAAAGTCTGCAAGCAATATGGATGTTACAAGCAGAAAAATGGCTTCAAGGGCCTAGCAAAAGCAAATATATTGCCTAGAAATAAAGTTCATAGAGCATCATAGGTGCAATGATAGGCATAAGCAATGTAGATAAGAGTAAGCCCAGTGTTTAAAAGCAGTGTTATTAGTTAGTATTTGCAGATATAATGTAGCAGAAATGATCCAAACAGTCTTACCACTGATGTGGGGCATATAATTTCATCACTGGATGGAAACCGTTGATGCTACTGTGGGTAATCCTTCAAAGCGTTACCACCAAAGTGGAGAAGATCTTAAGCAGCTGAGGATTCCAAATTTATACCATACGACTAGGTACCTTGGCTGGCTGGTGCACCGGAAAAAACTTCCCCAAACAACGGAGAGTACAAGAAACAGTTTGTCGGGTTTCGTTGCTATGGCAACTTCTTCAGAGGAGATTGAGTCTCATGCAGTCAAGGATCCAACTTAAATAGTGATTGGCGCTGCCTAATTGGTTGCAATAGGGAGTGGTAAGGAAATTAAGGCATCGGAATCATTCTAATCCAATTTTGAATGTAAATTAGGTTTGCTAAACCAATTAAGAAATTGTATCTTACATGTAAAAGAATACACATACCATATGTATATTGCAAAAGGAGACTTTTGTTTGAAGGAGAAAGGAATCTAACTATACAGTATATGATTAAAAGAAATATATATTTTTATATATTGATAAAGGATTATAAATCAATACAACAGGATATCATAACATTACATTTTCCAGTAGCCTATATAAATTAAATGAATATACTAAACTAGCCATGATATATATTATTAAGCCTGTAGAGAGTACCAATTATACACTGTACATATAGAGATTTTATTAAGATTCTAAAGGAGAAGTAAACCTAAATAACTATACAGTATATGGTTAAAAGAAATAAATAACAACGGATTCTAATCAATCCCTCAAGATCCCGTTTCATTCCCCAATAAGATATGTAGTTCGGATCAAAATAACAATAATATATCTTTAGCAGTGGTATATCTTTAATCTGAGAAAAATGTGTGTGTATATATATATATATATATATATATATATATTTATTTACAGGACTTATAAAAATTGCAAAAGATTGCAACAATTACCTAAACAAACCGTACAAACACCCAGTTAAATCATACAGTTTATATCAATAGTTTCATTTAGCCCATTGGGCAAAAGGGAATTAAATTGGTAAATCCAATATGTCTCCCTGATACAGAGACTTTTGTATCGATCACCTTCCCTATATGTTGGGGGATGTATTCGATACCTAGAATCTTGAGACCTTTGGGAGTCCCATCATGTCTCTCCAGAAAATGGCGCGACACACTGTGATTGGAACAATGTTTTATGATGATCCACCTATGTTCCATAAATCTTGTTTTTACACAGTGGGTCGTGCATCCTACATAAACCATAGGGCATTTCATATATCAGAATATATACAACAAAAGAGGTCGTGCAGTTAATAAAATAATTAATATACCACTCTTTGTTTAGGGGCACCTATTGACTTGGTCTTATCCATAAGAGTGATCCCCTGTGGAGTCATGGGAATACCTTTGGCCTTTTCTATAGATTTATTTTTGAAGATGTTACTAGGCGCTAGGGAACTTTTAAGACATTTATTTTTCTTAAAGATAATCTGAGGCGCTTCAGGTAGAGTGTTGCACAACACCGGGTCACATTGAAGGAAGCTGAAATTCTTCTTAACAATATTTTTTATTTCTTTTGATGCGTTATTATATTTACTAATGAAGGAAACACCTCTATAAGTAGCATTTGGGTCCTTAGGGAGAACTTTTCTAGATTTATTGTTATTTTTATTTTTATTAATTTTACCCATCAGTAGATGTTATCGGCGCAGGACTTCATCTAGTAAGGAGATTAGAGGGATACCCTAGGGAGATAAAGTTATCAAACAGAACTTTAGCTTGTACCTCAAAGGTGTCTAATTCTGAACAGTTTTGCCTGAGGCGCAGAAACTGTCCCTTGGGTATGTGGTCAATCCAAGGGTGATGGTGGGCACTATTATAATTCAAATAATTATTTGTATCTACTGGTTTGGCGAAGTTGGACGTAACGATCTTAGTTTCCTTGGCAGAGAGAGTAAAATCCAAATAAGTGGCGTGGGAGTGACTGAAAGTGCTAGTGAACGTGAGGTTGAATTTATTAGAATTGAGAGAATCAACAAATTGTGATGCTGTGGATTCTCCCTCTTCCCAAATAAAGATAAGATCGTCTATATAATGGCCATAGAAGACTAGGTTCGCCCTATAGGGGCCATTCCAGATGTATTCAGATTTTAATGTCCCCATATACAGATTGGCAGAACTAGGGGTGAACCTAATCCCCATGGCCATTCCCATCACCTGTTGATAGTAAGTGTCATTAAACTGAAAATAATTGTGTTGTAATATGAAAAGAATACTCTCTACCAAAAACCGTTGGTGTCTCTCTGAAGCACCACCTAGGGCGAGGTGTTGGGTAATAACTTCAACTCCCTTGGAGTAAGGAATGTTGGTATATAGGGCCTGGGCGTCCAAAGTGAGGAAGCCCAGGTTCTGCCGCCATGTGACCTGTTTCAACTGATTAATCAGGTGTACAGAGTCACGTAGGCAGGTTGAAGGAAAGTGTCAACATATAATGATAAATTAGATGTGAGTGAGTCTACACCAGAGATGATGGGGAGCCCAGGATGTAAGGTGAGGTGAGTGACTTGTGGATTTTGGGGAGGTGGTAAAAAATGTGAGTGACTGGATATCACGAGTTTTGACTCCCTCTGCCATGGCATCATCCAGTAAGTCTTTGAGTGAATCTCTAAACTTCCCTGTTGAGTCACTCGATAATTGGACGTAAAATTTGGTATCATCAAGTTGTTTGAGTGTCCGCTTTGTCTAGCACCACCACACCACCGCTCTTGTCAGCCGCACAGATGACCAAGGAATCATCATCTTTAAGGGTGGAGAGTGCTTTCTGTTCATTAAAAGTGAGATTTGATTTATACTTATTAAGGTTTTTTACTTTTTTATTGGAAGAACATAGAGATTTGAAATCCTCCAGGGTCATTTTATAAAACAAGTTGATGGCTTGATTTCTAACACTGTTGGGAAAAATTCAGATTTTAACCTGAATCTGGGGTGCCTAATGGGGCTATCGCCTGAGGTTAAGTCACAATCTCTTTCCTGGAGAAACATATCATTATTCTCTCTGAGTAGCTCATCCAGAGTATGAATCATCTCACACTCAAGTGCGCTATCCAAAGGGACTCCATTTGCATTGGATTTGATGTGGAAATATTTGTCCCTACAAATTTTTCTAACAAATCTGTTTAACTCAATGAAAAGGTCAAAGAGTTGTGGTCCTCTAGATGGTGAGAACTTGAGGCCTTTTTTAAGAAGTGCAATTTGCCCTGTGGATAATTCTTTTGATGATCCCCTTAGGGATTATTTCCTTTTCACCTTGGTTCTTTGCTCTTTTGCCTCCTCGTCTCCCTCTAGAGCATCTCGTGATCTTTTGGGAGAAGGGAGGCTCAGTGGCGGAAAAAAAATAAGGAAATGCTAATTGGGTTTTAAGTCTAGTAGCCGGGTCTCCGGAGTTGGTTGAAACAAATCTGCGGAGTTGGTTATGGCCGTGTTAAGTGTCACATCCAAAAGGATGGGATCTTGTGAAATGGCTTTCTGTGAAGCTGGAAGAGATACTAAATTGGAACTCATAGATGTAGTAGATTTTGACCCTGATTTCTTGGGTGCATTAAATTTACCCTTTAAGAGAGAGTATAATCTGTGTCTCCTAATGGTTTGGGGAGTTCACAACTATGTGTACCCTCCTTCATAAAGTGGTCCACAGAATTGGCTTGAGGTTTGTTATTCTAATTAGTATTATTGAAGTTTTTCTTTTTTCTTTCTATTTTGATATTGATATTGAGGGGTGGTCGTATTTGGATTGGGCTGTGCTTTCATATGGAAAGGCCTTCTTTCCAATCCATCCTTGATCATGTATGTACGTACACGATCATATCTATAATCCTATTCATCTCAATGGGATTTTCCTTCCTTTCTCAGAAATCAAATTTGGAGTAAGTCCCTTAAGTTCTGACTTCAAATTATCAATTTCCTTCTCCACTAATTTAAATTTGGTTTCTCGATATTGAATTAGTAATCTTATATAAAACAACAAAAGAACAGTTATCTAATGTGGCATTCCACTGTTTCAAGAAGACAGGATCATCCTCAAAGGCCTGTTTCTTCAAAAAACACAGGCCCCATCGGGATGATCTTGGCTTCAGAAAATCTCTGTAACATGATGCTGTCCCACCAGTGTTTTATATCAACTTTAAGTAGATTTTCAAGTTGGAAGAACTTTTTATCATAGTCAATTTTTGGACTGCTACACTGAGGTGACAGTTTTAGTGGGATTAGACATATAGAGTTCCCTTCTCCTATGTCTCTCATCAACACATGTAAATATCATTATCGCAGCTGTGGCCCTTTGACACACTTCAAAAAGACAAGCAATACAATATAGAGTAGGTCAGCGCTGATAATCTATAAATTAATATTGATATTGACCACAGTCAAAACAATGAACAGTATATAGCCGCTCACACAGCAAAGAAAGTGGTGTCAACACTCCTTAAGGTACATGAACAATGGAAAACAGAAAAAAGCTGCAGCGCTAAATTAATTTTGATGATTATGCCTTACAGCTTATAAAAACCCCAAAATCAAAATCTCAAAAAAATACAATAATGTGACAAGGTTCAATATTGTAGGCTCAAAGTTTCACTCTAAGCAGCAAATTATTCCAACACCTGCAAATGGTTCCTGAGCCTTTAAATGATCTCTCAGTCTGGATCAGTAGAATTCACAATAATGGGGTAGACTGCTGACCTGACAGTTGTGCAGAAAAGCATCATTGACACCCTCCACAAGGGGGAACCTTAAAAGGAAATTGCAAAAGAAGTTGG
The DNA here is from genome assembly GCA_011038615.1 of Limnodynastes dumerilii. Lineage (NCBI taxonomy): Eukaryota > Metazoa > Chordata > Amphibia > Anura > Limnodynastidae > Limnodynastes > Limnodynastes dumerilii. The sequence continues at coordinate 81,500 of WWET01003994.1, read as the reverse complement.
ATGTTCTCAAAGTGCTGTATCAAAGCAAATTCATAGAAAGTTAAGTGTAAGGGCAAAGTGTGGAAGAAAAAGGTGCACAATCAGCAGGGATAACCACAGCCTGGAGAGGATTGTCAGGAAAAGGCCATTCAAAAGTGTGGGGGGCTGCACAAGGAGTGGACTGAAACTGAAGTTAGTGCATCAAGAGCCACCACACCCAGACGGATCCTGGACATGGGCTTCAATTGTCGTATTCCTCTTGTCAAGCCGCTCCTGAACAACAAAAAACAACATCAGAAGCATCTTACCAGGGCTAAAGAAAGAAAGAACTGGTCTGTTGCTCAGTGGTCCAAAGTCCTATTTTCTGATGAGAGCAAATTTTGCATCTCATTTGGAAACCAAGGTCCCAGAGTCTGGTGGAAGAATGCTGATAGCATCCATGCCACCCCGCATTGAGGCAGTAATTCGTGCAAAAGGGGCCCAAACCAAGTACTGTGTACATATGCATGATTATACTTTTCAGAGGGCTAACATATCTGTATTTTCTGTAATATTCTTATTTTGTGAAATTTTGATTTTTGGGGTTTTCATAAGCTGTAAGCCATAATCATCAAAATGAATACAAAAAAAGACTTGAAATATCTCCCTTTGAATGTAATGAGTCTATATAATATATTAGTTTCACCTTTTAAGTAGAATTACTGAAATACATGAACTTTTGCATGATATTCTAATTTTTTCGAGTTTCACCTGTATGTCTGTTATCCTTGTCTTTTTCCTCTTTTTCCTGTCTCAGTTTATTTGTTGATTTTTCTTTCCTACTTTTAGTGAAGTCACTAATTGTGTATGTGATGGCCTATGTCATTATACAGTTTTTTGTCTCATAGCTGTGTGTTATTCCCCATTACATCCCTTCACCCATGTACCTCCTGGGGTCTTACCAGCCTACTTTTCTCTTGCTCATCACTTTCTCCCACCACTAACTATTTTTGTTATTCTGCCCTAAACAGATGTTTTAGTTTTTTTAATACATGTAATTTTTATGAGGGTACTCACCTTATCCCTTATCAAGCAGACCAGCGCTGCACTTTGGATGGAAAATCACTACTGCAAGGGTAGGCCACCATAGATATAAACATATGTGCAGCAGTGTCCTCCGCATGGCCCGCCCCTCTTCTCCACTCTTTGTACAGGCCTGTCACAGCCATTAAGGGGGCAGCTCTTACTCCGCTATGCAAATCTTGTTCACTAGAGAGTCTAGTGACTGAGACATGTATAGAAAAAAGTATGGGCCACCTCCTGTTCTCATTGGTAAAAATGGCAGCACTTATTCTCTGTGCAGCAAGGTGAGTGACTCACTCTGAGGACACTTATATTCTAAAGGTAGTAGAAGTAATCTCTAGCACATATATTTATTATCAGTTTGAGAAATGCTAAGGATCAGAATCGGTATTAGGGGCAAGGGCAGCAAAAATGGAGCAGTAGCACCTTAGACATTGTCCATATGGCCTATCCTTAGGTGTAGATCCCGATTGTTTGTGCCTCAGTCTTTCAACTTATTCCAGCTGTATTGCAACACCAATAACTGCAGACCTTCCAAGTGTTCTGATTCAAGCGGGACAATCCCGCTTTCGTGGGACTGTCCTGCTGTCTTGTCTGCCTCACAACTTGTCCTGAGAGATCAGTTGGGACAAAGTTGTTGTTTTTTTTTGTTTTTTTAGACCATGCCACTGTGTAGGCTTTTCACAGTACAGGTAATACAGTCTCCTACGGGAGCCTTGTAGGACCAAACCTGTTACTGTGAATGGCAGTGACCTAACCTATGCGGTCACTGCCATTCTAGAAATAGATTTGGTTCTACAGAGCTCCTGTAAGAGCCTTGTATTACCTCTACTGAATCACATGACCACAGTAGACCAGACAAGGGAGCGTCAGAGAGAGGGAACACTCTCCGAGGAAGTGAGAAATCATCAAAGGTAAGAGAAGAGGCTGGACATAAGGGGCAGACAATGGAGGCTGGACATAAGGGGCAGACAATGGAGGCTGGACATAAGTGGCACACATGGAGGCTGGGCATAAGTGGCAGACATGGAGGCTGGACATAAGGGGCAGACAATAAAGGCTGGTCATAAGTGGCAGACATGAAGGCTGGACATTAAAAAGGGCAGACATGAAGGCTGGACATTAAAAGGGGAAGACAATGGAGGCTGGAAATAAGGGGCAGCCGTGGAGGCTGGACATAAGGGGCAGCCGTGGAGGCTGGACATAAGGGGCAGCCATGGAGGCTGGACATTAAAAGGAGCAGAAAATGGGGACTGGACATTAGGCAGATATATAGGCTGACCATAGTAAGGGACAGACATGGAGGCTGGAAATAATAAGGGGCACACATGGATGCTGAACAAATAATAAAGAGGCTGGACATAATAATGGGAAGACATGGAGGCTGGACACAATAATAAGTGGCAGACATGGAAGCTGGACAAATAATAAAGAGGTAGACTGGACAAATAAACAGGGAAGAGACTTATGGAGGCTGGACATAATAATAAGGGGCAGACATGGAGGTAGGACAAATAAAGAGGCAGATATGGAGGCTGGATATATGAATCCTAGACATATGGATGGTTGTTAAATAAAAGGGACAGGCACTAGACCCGCTGTTCTGGGCAATGCAAGACTTACCCACATTCCCAGACACGCCCACTGGGTGGTACAAGACATACCCCTTCTACCAGGCCCCAAAAATTTGTCCCTCTTCCGAATTCTCAAATATTGGGAGGTTTGTAATTGCACAGAAATGTTAGCAGTGTGACAACTGACACTTCACATATTTTTCATGTCAGCAGCAACAGTAAATACAGTATGTACTTTGTATAATAATTTACAGTGATTCTTATTGTGGCAGTGTTTAGTTTAGTACAACAAATAAAGGACAGAACAAATTATTATACTGTACATGTGTACCCTGGTCATTACCAAATCATGTCTTTGGATTTTATAGTAGAAGATGCCATAAATTAATAGAAATTGAATGTATTGACTAGTGAATGTAGAAGTCTGCAGTATAGACATAAAAAATTGTGCTTACAGAATACATTGCAGTAATACAAAATTACCACCATAAAAGGGAATAAACAGATATAAAGTCATCACTGAGACAAATATTTTATTTGTCAATATAGGAAGAGACTGAAGTTGCAGTGAAATTAAGGTTCACAAGTTCGTTAGCAAACATAAAAGACCTTTTTATGTATTTTTTTTATTTTGCACATAAAATAAATTGCTCTTGAATGTAGTTTTCTACCTACTTATTGCTAGTAGACTATGAGTTATTTATATGATTCTTGTTTTTAAATTCCACATAGAATTGTAATAATGAATGCAATTATAGTCACCAATTCTCCTAAGCACTTAATCATACCAAGAAAAAAAAACCCTTTAAGTAAAATTATAACCAACGTTATCAGCACCCTGAATGTATTCTACAGAATGTACCAGTAATGTTTAAAAAATTAAAATAAAACAAGTCATGTATTACCCATTATGTGAAGTAGGCCTATTGGACCCGAATCACATTTAAGAATCTTCTTAAAATAAGAACTTAAAGTCACTTCTGGGCTAAACCATGTTGATTGCTGGGGAGTCATATTTAATCTGTTGCAAACAGTATTAGTGTTGAGAGGTGATATTTCCCAGCCCAAGTCTAAATAACAGTGTAATAGTAAAGCTGGTCAGTATCTGTTTTCAGTAAGCAATTCAAAGATGTATTCCTGCATGCAAAGAATACAATTAACTTGACTCCCCCTGAAAACAACATGGTTTTGCCCAGGAGTGACTTTAAGTTCTTATTTTAAGAAGTTTCTTAAGTGTGAATTAGGTCCTTAAATATTATTACTTTGTGTTTATCTGTTAGAAGTCTTTTGTTTGCGCATGCATGAGTATTATAGATGAGCAAAGACCTCCGTGTTTTGGCTTTGGTTGTAATTCATCATCTGGGTTTGTTTTTGGTAAAACCACCCTAAAATGATTTGGTTTTGGTTTTAGGTTTATAGTTTTGGAGAGAATAATCAGCTAAAGTCATGTAATGTGTATGTATTTTTGCTCCTATAGTATTATTAACATCAATAACATTTATTTCCTCTAATTTCCAGCCAAATTAGACAACTTCACAATAGACCAGATCCAGACCTTCCCACTTGTTCCATATGTACAGAGGTCTGGAAGTCTGCATGCAGGAGGGAAGTAAAATCCTGCGTCACTCCCCCTCTCATCAGGACATTGAACAATATCTTTCCGGATCCATGCGGAATGCCTAATGCCACCCACAATGCCTCTTTAGAATTCCTAACCCCACCCCCTTGCAGGGTTTTCGTATGCGAAAGGCATGGCATGCTGACCTCCCTCCAGATGTTGAGCTACAGATCTCCATGAGTACGGAACACAATGGAGATTCGTAGTATAATACCTGGTGTGCTTATGCACAGTTTTAATGTTAAGGGATTGTTATTAACGTTATTAATTCTGCATCCGGCCCAACATAATTTTCAACAGTATTGGTTAAAGCTTGCAGCGGCTAAACTAAGCAACACAAAGCAGCAGCACAAACACTGGGCAGTGTAAAAGAATAGAGCATGTCTATAACATAGTGTGGCACAGCAGTGGCAGGCAGGTGTGGTGGCAGTTTAATAAAATATACAACCTTATAGAATATTCTAAAATTGATTCAACAAGAAAAAGACTAGTAGAAAAAAGGGAAGTAAGTAAATGAAGTTAATGAAAGCAAAGAAGAGGCTAATGCAGTGAAATGGAAAAACATCTTGTGGACCCCTGTATATATGATTGATCATTTGACAGGCGTGATAATCCATGATATTAGAAGAAATGATGATGAACCTGGAAATAACAGGCCAGGTACGCTTGTGTAGTCTATCATCTTCCCTATCAGGAGATCATGGAAGCACTTCAGCGACCAGCTCTCATACTTCTGTCACTGTAGGACGTGGTTTATTCGGTTCCTCACATTACAAAACATTTTATTTCAAATGAATCGCTCACAAGGTTCCCAGTTATTCATTCTTAGTACATGCTGGATGCTCTCTTGTCCTTATACAGAATCTAAGTAAATAATAATAAAATAAAAAAAACCTCCCTAAATAAATTAAAATTCTCTTCCCCTTTCCCAAATAAATACAGTAAAAAAAAAAAAATACAGTATGAAAATACATTAATTTGTATTGGTGCACTACAGATCCAGGTTGCCATTAATAGCTTGGGAGTACTGGTGGCCATGGGCATGCTGGTGTCTGTAGTACTACAAACATCAGCATGGACTGACATCCTGGGCCCGCTGCGGCCATGTGCTAATTCAATAAATAAAAATGGGCCGGCTCAATAAAATTAAATAAATATATAAAGCTCAGTAAACTTACTAATATCCAGGGTGTTCATCTGTAGGAGATCCAGTCTTATAAGCTTGTAATCCACCAGAACATCATGAATGACACAGCTCCTTCAAGAAGAGGAACCTTGCACCGAATTTGAAAAATGTTGGCCGCAAGGTCTATATATAACCTGGAAAAGCGTAGGAACGTCCCACCCACACAGTCCCAGTCATATTTTTCAGTTGTTTTCTATTTAAGCAATAACAGTTTATAACAGTCTGACATAAAAAAAATGAGACTATAAGTACATGTCTAGAAAAGGTTGAGTTAAAGTAAACAGGGTCATATTCCTCTAAAGCTGTCAGTAGTATACCAAAGGGTCAGTATTAGGGCAGCCACGTTAATATTGTTAATATTGTATTGCTATAAATCAGTATTTGTCATATCTTAAATAACATTTTAACTGACAGAAGGACATAAGAGCGCTTGAGAAGGTTCTAAGATAAACTACCTCATTAATTAAGGCAGTAGAGGAGTTATAAAAAAAAGTGGTTATAATCAAAGTCAACAGAAGCTTTGTAACAGGTGAGAAACTGACTTTAAGGAAGGGTAAACTGCAGAATTATTTAACCAAAGGAAAGGGATTGTAAAATTGTTAAAAAATAATTATATAATTTTTTTAATACATTTCTTATTGTAGCTCTAGTAATGAAAGATCTGTGAATCACTATGTTAATTAAACTATAAAGTGGGTGTGGTTAGCAAAACTAATTCTGTCATGTCCTGTGCAGTTTAGCAGATGACAGAGTGCACCATATGTCAAGTGAACAGTGCTCCATCTGTATGATTGCAATTTCGACTTTACATGGGATCTGTTATTTCATACACAAAGTAAATTCAAGGTCAATACAAAGATTTAGCGAACGCACTCAAGGATTATTTGACATTATTTAGGACATGTTAAAACACTGGGGTAGATCCAGAACTACGTTTGCCGTACGTTTACTCACGTAGCGTATTTACGCGTGCGTACCTTCTATACTCTCCCCTTGGCACATCCCTTGAATGTACGTATTTTGTCAAGATACGCTTTTCAAACCCTACCTTAACTTTTGGCAACGTAACTGCAGTGATCTGCACACGATGGGCAACACAACACGTATTTACGCAGCCAAGCACGCCCATACTGTACACTTAGCTAAGCACGCCCATACTGTACACTTTAAATACAAACCCCCACCTACTTAACGTATTTCAGACGTATTTTGGACTCACGTAAAATTGCCAAGCCCACACGTAGGTATTTATGTGACACATATGTGAATGGCCCATACGTTCACAATTACGCTACGTTACTGAGCGTATTTCCTATGGTGCTCATGCGCAGTACTTAACAAAAGTCGATTTTACGTCTCCGTCACGCGTAAATTCGCTCACAAGCGTTGTTTTGGATCTGGCCCACTGAGTGTAAATATGATGATATAAAAGCAGACTAAATATAATAATATGTAAGCAAATGGGAAGAGGATAGTATTGCACTGGCGCTCCGGCAGCTAATCCCATATATCCCAGGGATCTACCAATCCCATAATAGTGAAGAAATATGTAAACAATAGGTATCGGGATAGGTGCTTATTGCATTCCTGAGGTGTTTATAATGGATATCTCACTATAACCACAATTCATCTGGATAGAAGATGTAGTATGAAAGTTCATAAAATGAGGTGCTTAGATCCACAGTACTCCCCATCACGGAGAGTTCATAGATATAATAAAAGAAGAAATACATTAAATATTACAATATTACCGTGTTCACACTGACGCCCCGGCAAAAACCCGGGATTTTCGTCCCGGGATTTTGCCAGGGCACACAGCAGCACACCAGGGGGGATCCTGTTCACACTGCAGCATAGACCCGGGAAATTCCCAGGTCAGGCCCGTTCACACTGAATATATATATTTAGTAACCGGGTGGTATGGGTTACAAATTTTATTGACTATTATGAACTCTATAGCAGTACTTTTCTCACTGTCTACTTGGTAATCCAAATACCATTAAAGTCTCTTCTCTGAAGAAATAACACCTCAATCAGTTTCTCAATATTTCAAAAAATCCCCCTCAGCCCTCTCAAAACTCTCTTCAGCTGCTCTGCTATCTCAGATGCGTCTCTTAGCACCTTTTCTGTCGTTTTCCCAATAAATCCGATGTTTCCCATCATCTCAGCACCTTCTTTACTGTCCCTCAATACCTCTGATGCTTCCCCAGCCTCTCAACACCCTCTCTGCGGTCTCTCAGTACCGCCGATGCTTTCCCAGCCTCTCAGCACCCTCTCTGCCGTCACCGCTCTCTTTAGAACTCTCACCACCTCTTAATACCACCGATGCCACTGCTCTCTTTGGGCCTGATCCAGAGCTACGTTCTTAAGACTTGCGCATGCGCAATGCGTATTTTCGTACGGTTTTACGCACATATTGAGCGTAAAATCGGACGCGGGCGTTCCTCTGGATCAGGCCCTTTGTCTCAAAGTTCACTGTCACTTCACACTCTCCCTCAGCGCTCTCTCTCTCTCTCTCTCTCTCTCTCTCTCTCTCTATCTCTCAGCACCTTCTCCGGCTCCTGCTCTATCACAAATCTCTAGTTTCCACCGTCACTACATGTCCTCTCTGTCTGTCCTCTCTCCAACTCCTCACAGCTCACCAAGACTGCCCCTTTACCACCACTTCACACCAACTACCAACCTCAACAGACTCTGTCTGATCCTTCCAGAAGCTCCTCACGCTCCAGCGCATGCCCTTGTCAGCTGGTTGTTGCCCAGGCAACAGCCTCACGCTAACTCTCACTGCTTGCGCTGCCTGCAATCCCCAATACTCAATCCCCAATACTCAATCCTGCACTGCATGGGTGCCACATATATATATATACTATAATAGTAGGTATCAGAACATATGTAGCTATTTTTGTTTTTTATTATTATTTATTTAATAAAAGGTTTTTATATAGCATCATCAGATTATGTAGCGCTTTACAATTTTACAATCGTTGTAACAAATAGACTGGGTGGGTAAGAGGGCCCTGCTCACAGACTTACAATCTATAGGACATTGGAGATTGATACATAGGGGCAAGTGCTATATATACTGTATCATACAAATGGACCAGCCAGGTTGTATGGTAAAAAGTGCTCAGTGCTCTGTATGATCCAGTCACACAGCAGAGCCAGCAGCAAAACATAGGGCATTTTTAGTATGGAAAGAAAAAGTGTTCAAATTTGTGTTATTCATGGAGTAGAAAAGAAACTGAACAACAAACTAGTTGTAAATAGGGTAGACAAATGCTAAGAAGTGGGTTGAGGAATTTGGTAATGTTGTCTGAAGAGGTGAATTTTAAGGGAGCGCTTGAAAGTTTGGAGAGTAGAGGATTGTCTTATTTAGCAAGGAAAGTTATTCCAGAGAGTGCAGCACAGGAGAAGTTCTGTAACGTAAAGATTTTATTGACAATATAGCAATATTAAATTAAGCTTACAGCATATGGGCCAGATAAAGATCCACGTAAAGCGTGTGGGGTTCAGTAGTTACACAGTTATAGAGGAAAGTGCACGCCCGGCACTCCTTGCTATCGGTAGTAAATCTGAACATTTACATGTCCAGATGGCTACCTTAACTTTAACGACTAGATATACGTCCTTATAGGCGCAGATCTAGTCGTAACAGTGCTTCCCCGCCTCAACCCCACATTCTTTTTTTCTTCACTTGTACAAAAAAATAAATATTAACTGATATACTTTTACACCTTATATCATTAAGCGCTTTGACATCGCAAATATTTAAAATCCTTGCTTCTAGATGGGGAGAAATTCAAAACACAAATCCAGCTTTTATCAGAAATGTCATTCTATAAAAATTGCATTTATATTTTAGTGTGCAATAAATTGTCTGAACAAAATTTTAACTGCGGTAGTTTTTTTTTAAGAGGCTATCAATCATTTATCCTTGTCTGATTCACAAAATATACTGTAAATTTAGCATGCATTTATTAAAGCAATTTCCATCTGCCCTTCTAATAACGTCAAACTTTGTTGTCTCACTGGTAGTATATGTGTATTTTCTAGCTTTAAACCTTTCAAAAACATTATATAGTCTGTATAAAAGCCACTGACAAATGACATTTGTGTTTATAATGGAAGCATTATTCTGTTTGGCTATGAAGAAATGTTTTTATATATTGGCAGGTAAATAAAGCATAAGTGTTTGTGTGTGTGTTTGAGCTGAATTCCATTTTCTACAGTATGAGTGGCTGTCAGGACCAAGCATGGGAATTTTGCACCCACTTGCACTTCTGGCATCAAATAAGGGGACCTATAGCTCTGGTTATGTTGCACTGGGTGCTTGGTGGTTGTACAGTATTCTTCTTCCATTTGCAGTAAGTCCTTTGTGCTGACTAGATAAGAAATCGAGATATTGGGCTGACTCTTTCTATCTCCATGATTATATCACTGGCTCAGTAGTTGTTGCTCCTCTCCTTTCTGTCAGTTTCCATTTTTTTCTTTACTACACAGTTAGTTCAGTCCACTGACAGCATATAGATTTATTCTAGAAATGTGCTCAGGTCACTGTGTTTTGGTTTTAGTTCTAAATCATTGTCATGTTTTGGTTTTGGCAAAACCAGTTAGTTGTGTGTGTGTGTGTGTGTGTGTGATAGGTAGTTTACCGTTTGTTTCTTCTTCCTTTACAGGCTTACATGGTGCTAGGCATCTGATAATGGGAAGGGTGAACACGAGTGTCTCATTAGCATAGTCCTGATCATGTAGGAACTTGTAGGTTCACCTAGAATACTGTGTTCAGTTCTGGAGGCCATATCTCCAGAAAGACATAAATACATTAGAGACTGTGCAAAGAAGAGCAACTAAAATGGTCCATGGCCTGTGTCACAAAACATACCTAAAAAGGCTAGAGGAACTAAACATGTATAGCTTGGAGCAGAGAAGGGAGAGGGGGGACATGATAGCAGCTTTCACATATATCAAGGGTTGTGACCAGCTAGAGGAGGGTACAATTTTTCAAAAGAAAAGGTGTAATAGAACACGAGGGCATGGATATAAACTGGAGGGTGGTAGATTCAAAGGAAATGTGCGGAAAAATTACTTCACTGAAAGGGTGATAGATAAGTGGAATATTCTCCCATCTGAGGTGGTTGAGGCCAATACAGTAGAACAATTTAAACCATGGTTGCCTACTTTTGAAAAGACATTTCAGGGAGAAAAGTAAAAAGCATAGGGGCGGTCCCTGTGTTGCCAGGGGGAGGTCTCTGTGTTGCTGGGGGCAGTCCATGCGTCACCGGGGGGAGGTTCCTGTGTCGCTGGGGGCGGTCCCTACGTCGCTGGGGGTGGTCCCTACGCCGCCAGGGGGTCCCTACACCGCTGGGGGGCGGTCCCTGCGTTGCCAGGGTTTGTGCATGGGTGTCCTGCAAAGTATCAGCCCCTCTCAGTATCTTTCATCACGTACCTCCAGCACCCCCTCAGTATCTCCCATCATGTGCCTCCAACCCCCCCCCTCAGTATTCCCCATCATGTGCCTGCAGCTCCCCTCAGTATTCTCCACCATGTTTCTCCAGCCTCTCTCCTTTTTACTTACCTTTGTGTCCCGCTTTCCTTCCTCCTC